>OZ020190.1:93697287-93759787 GCA_963971165.1 Philopedon plagiatum | reverse complement strand
ATACCAAATTCAGGTTTTTTAATAGTGAGCCTACTAGGAATGTTTTGGTAAAGAAAAAAAATATTTTGCAATTTGCGAAAAAAAGTTGATTTTTTGAATTGACCCACCTGGGTAAAAAATTAACACGATTAGATATTTTATTTATTAAGTATTTTTTCTAAACAAATTTTACATCATTTTGTCGACAATTCTTAAATTTTAAGAGAAAAAAATGTGTTAGTAGAAAGTTATAGTCATTTGAATTTTTTTAAACCTAAAATATAATTTAACAAAAAATTCAAATGACTATAACTTTCTACTAGCACATTTTTTTCTCTTAAAATTTAAGAATTGTCGAGAAAATGATGTAAAATTTGTTTAGAAAAAATAATAAATAAAATATCTAAGCGTGTTAATTTTTTACCCAGGTGGGTCAATTCAAAAAATCAACTTTTTTTCGCAAATTGCAAAATATTTTTTTTCTTTACCAAAACATTCCTAGTAGGCTCACTATTAAAAAACCTGAATTTGGTATGGGTCCCATAAGTAGCAACAGAGATATGCAACTTTGAAACTTCACGGGCCGCGCCTGGTGGGGACAGCAATTTTTAAACGTTTTTCCGAAAAAATCCTTAAAAAAAGGCATAAAACAATACATCATATATATTGTTGAATTCGTGCTTCAATGAGCTTTCATTCAATACCCTACACGATGCATTTGATTTTTTTTCGATGTCCCACTTTATCCCCTGAAATGAACCCCCAGAATCAAAATTTATCTTTTTATACTTTACGCCTATAATTGGGCCACCACACTCTACCTCTGTGCTAAATTTCAAATTTTTCAGAGAAAATCGCCTGTGACAGACGGACGGCCGGACACCGAAGTGTTGTGTTTCACGGAACACTTAAAATCATATTTAAAAGTCCATACCCTGTATGAAAGCACACCTAAGTTCATAAGTAACCTGCTTATATAAAGTACTAATAAATAGGTAAAATTTTTCTAAAATAAATAGTGCTTAAGTCAGAGCAGAAAACAAATATCTAAATAGTATCATATTTGAAAATGCATGTCATTTTGTATTTGATCAAAATTTACACATAACTTACATTAACCAGTCAGCTTAAAAAAGTCAAATTTAGGTAGTATTACAATGAACAAATAGCTACATTCATAGTAATAATAGACAATATTATTTTACATTTCCCCGCCTGTATGAAAATCTCATTTTTCAAGCCAAATCCTCAGTTACTAAACTGATGTTATTTTCTTTAAGCTAATGGTTTAAAGTCGTACGAAAATTAAAAGGATATTTAATTTGTTGCCACCTATTAAAAATCTAAATTGCAACTGAATGCTTTAAGTAGGTACATTCGAATACTTATGTTATATTTACTTTTTCGAATAATTCGTCAGTCAAAAATCACTTCTTAAAAAATATGATTTACCAAACACGAAATAGTAAAAATGACTTAAAATATATGTTAAAATTAACTTACTTAATTTATTTCCCGAATATTTCAGTTACAGGAGTCGTGGATTTTTAACGGTGAAGCTGTATACAAAATACGATTTTTGTAATATGAATCGTTTCTGAGTTAAAGCAACAAAAATAGAAGTCGATTTTTTAAAAAGTGCTCACCCTATACGTATTTTACTAGAAGTGTAGCCTATTTAGAGCCAGGGCAAAGAATAATTTAACTAAAGAAAACCCCTTTTGTCAAAAAATTTCTCACCAAGAGACAGACCGGCGGAAATGCGAAACCATGTGATCTAGGGTAGGGACCTCAAAACGTAAAGATCTGAAAAATCTCGAGAGGTGATTTTTTCCATGAATACAATACTTACTCTAGTGAGGAAAAATAACATTTGTTTACTCTGTATAAAAGATTTTGCAACGAAAAAGCTACATTTGCAAAATTTCACAAGGATCAAACTCATTATAAATAAACTATCTCTGCACAATAAGTTTTAATTTTTCGCGCCAACAGACGGATATACCGATTGAAACGCGAAATCATGTTTTTCGTAATCTAAGAACCCCAAAACGTGAAGACCTGAAAAAATCTAAAAAAGTAATTTGTTCACGAATACAATTCCTCCTCCAGCGCGAGGGAAATAAAAATCTAACATAATTGTTCTACACGACCGGTAAATAGTAATAACGTACGGCTCGAGATGTTTGTGCGACGTTGTCAAAATTCTGAGGTGACAACGTACGGTGGTTTCTAAGGCATATATGAGGCAGAGGTGAGTACGTTCAGCCCATTACCGCTCATAGAAGCGACACTAGCGCCAATGATATATAGTCGAACTAAAAAGACAAATTATAGCTGCAAAAGTGTTAAAGTGACCTCCCGAAGGTTTTGCGTCAGACGAACTTTAACAACATCTGGAATGGCCTGGTAGTAAAAATAAGGCAAAACGTTGTGACCTCAGTTTCCTGAGGTCACAGCGTTATATATGAGGTCACAACGTATCGTTTATAACTATTTTTGAGGCGACTTGGTACCCTTTATACATATATATATATATATATATATATATATATATATATATATATATATATATATATATATATATATATATATATATATATATATATATATATATATTGCGAATGATATATATATATATATCCACTCTTATGTATACTTGATGTCATGAGACTCATATGCTTTGCCTAATAGTAGGTACATGGAGAAGGGTAAAAAAATACAATAATTGATTGTTTTATATTTAAAGAACACTTCATGCATCCCGATATGCCAAAAGTACTATGGTCAGCCCGTGATTTATATACTAAACGTCTCTTGTGTGGCTCGGAAAGGTGGCCATTTATTTAAATCACATTATAATCATTATTCATCGTCATTTACAATTGTTATTTTACGGGGCTAGAGTATATGACAACATTCCATCGACTAGCTCAATATTGCGTGACAATTTATTTAACTAGGGGGGTTATTAATTATAGCAGCCACCATTGCCATCTGCTAATTTATTTATTTATTTATTTATTTAATTTAATACAAACTCAACAGGCTGCTACAAACAACCCCATTACAGAGTAGGAATACACTAAATTTCTAAATGCACTTAATCCATAATTAAACTAATTATCTAATATTATGCTCTTAATTTGGGCTACAGTGACATTAAATATATCACATACATTTTGAATTTCGTTATATTTACGACACATCAAATTAACAGGAGAGTTATTAAAATAACTCGTCCTGGCATTTCTTACATAAAATGTCAATGGATCCCTTGTCCGATAGCAAGGAGAATTAAAGTTTATTTTTGACAAATAAGATGGATCATCTATTTTATTATTCAATAATTTGTACAAGTATAGTATGGACGCCAACGTTCTGCGTTTTTCTAAATCAGGTAGATTGTATTTTTTACTCAGTTGCACTTTTGGTATATCATAACTATAAAACCCAGTTTCCTTATAGTAAAGATATCTTAAAAACTTGTTTTGAACTCTTTCAATACTATACTTGTGATTTTCATATTGTGGACTCCAAACAATTGATGCATATTCCAGAATACTCCTGACATATGCAATATATAGTTTTCGTATACACGAGATGTTCCCGAATGGCTTTGAATTCCTCACAATAAATCCATACATTTTTAAAGCTTTGTTAGCAATGTCAGACATGTGTAACCTAAATGACAATTCCGAATCAAAAGTAACCCCAAGGTCCCGCATATTTTCCACCCGAGCCAGTGCTGTTCCAATTATCTTGTAATTAAAGTATATTGGTTCTTTCTTTCTCCGAAAACTTAGTACGTAACATTTGCCAAAATTAAATCCAAGACAATTTCTGTTTGTCCACTCTACCAATCTGTCCAAACTACTTTGTAAAATTATACAGTCTTCAATATTCTTAATTTTTGAGTATACTTTAAGATCATCTGCAAAAACCAAAACACCGCAATTGGAAATCTCGCCAACAATATCATTTATAAACAATAAAAACAACAGCGGTCCCAAGTTTGATCCCTGAACAAATGAATGTACTTACCTAAAACAAATGTACACCCCTTAACATTATCGGTGTGTGCTAACAGGCAGATCTAATTTGGTGCCACTTGCAGTAATATAAATGTGTCAAACGATACACTGCCAATAAATTAACGGTCCTGCAAGTAAACTTAAAAGGTGTACAAAATAAAGCGACGTTAAAAAGTAAATGGTATGTGTGGGGCCGTGGGCTTTTCCACGGTGGTATTTTGATTTTTTTGAGTTGGGACGCGCACAAAGATACGCAAAAAAATGCTTATAAAACTTTATTATAAACACATTGTTTGATTTGAATGAAGGATGATGATTGATTTTAATTTTTTATGCAAGATTGGTCAAGCAGCCTATCTTGCTTTTCTGACGATCTAAAGGCGAGAGACCAAAGCAAACTGTCAAATAATGACATTGTATTAAGGGATGATTAATAATTGTTCAGATGGGGTTCCAAGATAGGCAACCAAACTGATTTATTCTATATGGTAGCACAAATACATATTTAAGTAAAAAGAAACCCAAAGTCCAAACAGTATGTTTAATCTGAAGAATATAAGTGCAATATTGTTAGAATTTAATATAACGTTTAATTTAAATAAGGAAAAAGAGAGAAAAGGCATTGCAAAAATATGAACTGACTATGAAAAAGGAAAATGATCTTTTAACTAGCCTTAGGTAGTTGCAACTCCTTCAGACACTAGAACTTGTCGTTAAATTAGTTTTAATTATAAAAAATTACTACTCTTAACACTTGGCTTTTCAGCGCACTTAAAAAACTATGTACTTAGCTTGCTGTTGTTCAAAACTCGGAATCTGGAACTTCAGGAGTCAATTCTTTATTTCATAAACCTTGACAGGAACACATTCCCCAAGATTTTCTTCTAATTAACCAAAAAAACTGTGTGATTGATATTACTACCCGGAGTTCATGCTCTCGCAAACCCATGTGACTGAATCGGACCACTCGAAAATATCATTGTAGCAGATTCAACTCGGAATCATTAAGTTGTTAAGTTGAGTACATGGTCTCGCGAATCCGCGCGATTTCGCAGTAATGCACGTTACAACATGGTTACAATTTCCTGCAGTGGATGTGTTAGTAAGAGCAAATTGACGAACATCATGGAAGAGTATTTATAAAAATTATACAGTTAACCCTAATCATTACACCACCACAAATCTAAATCTACTCACAAAACCCCGATAACAAGGTTACAACTATCCCGGTTTTGCTTTGTTGCTTACTTTAGATGCATCTTTGGTCATGGAAATTCCCATAAACACCTAAATACATTAAAATTAGCGAGAGGCCGTATTGCCCTTGCGAAAATTTATCCATTGATAATTTAAACCATAGAACATTTAGTTACAGACATGCTATAAATGTTTTATACTCAGAATTAGCAAATCACAATCTTTGAATTTTACCTCTCTAAATGTGCAAGGTTAATCTAGACCCTACTATTCGGTAGTATATACATGGTGTTCGGAAATGCATCAGGATACTTGGACAGGTAATTCTAAGTGGCAAAATGAAGGTAGCAAGTCGAGTAACAAAAATTCGAAATCTCAATATTTTCCGAGTTACAGCCTATCAATGTTCAATTTTTTTTCTTATTTTTTAATTATTTCGATTATTTATTAACTAATCCAATTGATATTTGGCATAGAGACTCAGCTTGGCTATTTATATCATTCTGCTACAAAAATGTTTCTCTAGAGTGCCACCAGACGACACTTTACCTGAAACCCAAATTTTATTTTTTGCATATCTTTTTTTTTTGACAGATATTGCAAACGCAAACATGATATTTTAAGGATAATAAAATACTAAATAAAAAAAGTACCCTTCATCCGAGTCGACAAACTTTACCGTTTAGTCGCAAATTGCAATTAAAGATTTTATTATCAATAAATTAGTTTTTGAAATGGAAGCAAAAAATCAAGTTGTCGTGGTAAAAAACCCCAGTCGAATTGTTATTTGACAGATAAAAAATAAATAATAAGTAAAACTTTATCGGTGTTAGTAAAGTCTTGAAATTAGAGAAACTATTCTTGACATTATATACCGGTTTAATTTCAAGAATATTTTCACTAATTTCACTTTCACTTTACTAACACCGAAGAAAGTTTTACTTATTATTTATTTTTTATCTGTCAAATAACAATTCGACTATAAGTATAGTATCAAAATAATTTTCAGTGACGTTGATAGATGGATCGGGGCGGAAAGAGAAAAGGGGGCGGGCTCCAGTGGCGTGGTATATTTTAATTATAGTCGCAGTATTTATGTATAAACATATTATATAACATTTTTTCTTATTTTTTGTTGAAAAGTGTACCGATATAACTAAGAACCATCTATTAAGCTTGTACATTTAATATATATATATAATAGAATAGATAAAGATGGCTAATTATTTGTTGTATATTTTTTTAGACTTACCGGTAAAAATTGTTAATTTTCATCATCAAGTGAGATCATGAGAAAGATGAATCACGCTCAGAAATCGGAACCAGAGTCTTCACTACTAGAAGTGTCCTTACCCGCATTATGAATAATTAGCGGCTCTGTAATTACTTCGACACGCGTATCTAGGTCCCACATTTTTTGTTCTTCCTTTTGCACGTGTGCAACACACTTGTTCCATGCATCTGCGGTGACGTCTGAGATGGCTTCATCAAGCAAGATTTTTAGGTCTTTTAATTTAAATGTCACGTTTTTAGCAGCCACCTGATTTTTAATTTGTGCCCATATAAGCTCGATGGGATTCAATTCACAGTGATAGGGAGGTAAGCGCAATATTATTACCCCCGCTCGCGTGCCATCTCATCAACAACATACTTGAGAAATTCCGACTTTCGTAACCTCACAATTTCTAATAATTGGACTTTAAGCATAGTAGGCTCAAACTTCAAACCTTTTGAACTAAGCCACTCCATTATTTGTTCTTTTCGCCACGAAGTAGTAGGAATACTTTCCAATCGACGGCTGTGATAGGGCGCATTATCCATGACTACCACCGAACCAGGCTCAGTATGCTCTAAAACAGAAGAAAACCACTTCTCATAAACTTCAGCATTCATATCTTCGTGATAATCTCCTGTCCTCCGTGACTCAAAAACATTAAGCCCGCCATCTCCAAATCCGGAATTACTCCCGATGTGTGTTATAATTAGTCGGCGTCCTTTTCCAGATGGAGCTTTTAAACCCGTGGACAATCCATCAAGGAAGGCTTGTCTCGCACCTTTAACATTTAAATCTTGCCAAACTTTTGATCGTGTGTGACCCTCATTTAACCAAGTTTCGTCAGTATAATAAATTTTTCTGCCCGCCCGTCGATGTAATGAAATTTCTTCTAAAAATTTTCTTCTCCACAATACAATTTCCTTTTTTTCAATTAAAACACTCTTCCGGTTTCTCTTTAAATATTTTATGTTCATTTCGCGCAAAGTGCGTAACAGAACGCGACGAGAAATTTTTGGGAAGCTATCATCTTGCCTGATGGCCTGCATTATTTTCTTTATACTGGGCATTTCATTGCGAAAAAAAACTCGTGCACTTTACCTCGAATGGCATATTTAATGTTTTTATCCAGCGCAATTTTTCGTCTTCCCCGAGTTTCTTTCTTTATTTCTTCATTTTTACTACACTGCGGATCTTGATTCTCAACATCATCTTCACGACTTTTTTTTAATATATTAAAAACAGTGCGACTTGTCACTTTCGTGAAAAATCCGCACATTTCTGCTGCATCCTCAACAGGCATTTGCGGCCATTTTTCGCGAATACCTTCGTAAACATTTTTTAACATATCGCATTCACCTGCACTTAAATGCCGATATTTCGCCTTTTTTTAGGTGGGCCCTTTGAAAGGGTTCCTCCACTAGACGTGGACTCGTTTTCCATATTTAATACACTGAAAAACCGTACACCACTAATAGATTAATAATTAAATAATTAATTATAATCAACACAACTTCCACTCGCACCGACCATGATTTTTGAATAAGCTCGCGACGTTTTTGAAGAAATCACCAGCTGATATTCGCATGTCTTTTTCTATAAAGAACTCTATCACACGCAGAAGAGAGATAAATATCACCCATGCCGATAAACATGACAAATAACAACTTCGATTTTAACCCCCCAATCAGAGCGCAGCGTGAACGTTGCTAAGATACGATTTTAACGTTGCTAGGGTCCGATTTTTGAAGGCAATTATATTTTACAAAATCATTTTCATTTTCAATAAAATATTTTCAAAAGTAAAAGATTTTCCACGGATTTTAGCGACCTAATTTATATTATACGTAATATATATAAATTAATTATTTTATATGACTAAAATTAGTGTTTGAGTTTTCCTAGTTATTATACGCTTTCAGCAATTGCCACCTAGAAGGTGGGATCCTCATGCGTACCCATGATTCGGCAAAGCGGCTAATAATTTTACATTATGACATTTTGCTCAACTGTACACTTCGTTCCTTAACCCGCTTTTGCGTGAATGTGAACAAGACTACTGACGTCACTGAAAATATTTTTGATTTTATCCATGGCAACTTGATTTTTTGCTTCCATTTGAAAAACTAGTTTATTAATAATAAAATCCTTAAATCTAATTTACGACTAAACGGTAAAGTTTATCGACTCGGATGAAGAGTAGGTACCTTTTTTATTTAGTATTTTATTATCTTTAAAATAATATGTTTGCGTTTGCAATATCTGTCAAAAAAAGATGCAAAAAATAAAATTTGGGTTTCAAGTAAAGTGCCGTCTGGTGGCACTCTAGAGACACATTTTTGTAGAAGCAATGATATAAATCATCAAGCTGACTCTCTATGCCAAATATCAATTTGATTAGTTAATGAATAGTCGAATATGTAAAAAATTAAAAAACAAATGAAATTTGATAGGCGGTAACTCGGAAAATATTAAGATTTCAAATTTTTGTTACATGACTTGAACTTTATTTTGCCATGTAGAATCATCTGTCAAAGTATCCTGATGCATTTTCTGAACACCCTGTATACATTGTGTCTACGGATGGACGTAACTATAATAATACTTGTAAAAAATTGTATGTTCAGTTTTTCTAAAAAAAGTCATTCTCCATAATTTCTTCCTCTTGTTATATAAATATAATTTACATTGTGAAACTTTGATTGTACAGAGTGCTCAAAAAACTATAAACATTTAGATTTGCAAAATTAAAAATTTTTAAATCAAACTTTTTTGAACCATCAAACGAAGGGAGGTTAGAAGGAGAAATCGAAAAGCCAAATAAAGTTTTTTCCCTGAAGTTATGGTTTCTAAGAGGTTTAATATTAAAAATAGACATAAAACGGACTTTTTAAAAATTAATTGTTGCCAGAAATTATTAATATTTATTTAACTTAATACATTGAGGTATATAACAAACAGTAAAGTTTTATTCAACATGAAACCCTCCAACGTTAACACATTTCATCATCCTTTTCCGAAATTCGTAATAAACATTGTGAATAACATATGGTGTCACTGTAGCAATGGCGTCAGGGATTCTGTTTTTCAAAATCTCAGTGCAAGTCAGTGGCATAAACTTTTTGCTTAAGATACCCCCACAGAAAATAATTCATTCCGGTGAGGTCCGGAGACCGCGCTGGCCATTGTATTGGTCCATGGCGACCCATCCATTTTTCGGGGAAATGTTCATTAAGCAAATTTGTTATAAGCAGCGTACTGGGCAGCCATCTTGCTGGAATATCGTATATCTTCTAAAGTCCAAATTTTCTTCCTCTACTGGAGGCAAAAAGTACTCATTAAGAATTTCCAAATAGTAATGTGCATTCAGCCTTCTTTCTAGGAAAAATGAACCAATTACTTTATTGAATATTGAATTGATGTAGCCGTTACTTGATGAAGATCCATTATTAAATTATTTAAAAATGACAACAAAATTGTTTCAATCTCCACATTGCACATTGCTTTCAAAACAAATAACAAATTAGGAAAATTAATAAAAAACAACAAAAGTAAAATTAAAAAAGAACATAAATGTGGTGTTTACAAACTTAAATGTGGCAGCTGCCCAAAAATTTACATTGGACAAACAGGCAGAAGCTTTGAAATAAGACTTAAAGAACATAAAACCAGTTATAACAAAAAAATTAATAATTCACATTATGCTCTACATTTGAATAACGAGCAACATAGGTTTGATGATAATTTTGAAATTTTACAGTTAGAAAACAAATCGGTAAAACTTAATTTATTAGAAAGCATGGAAATAAATAAATGTAAAAAATTAAACATATTATTAAATGACCAACTGGGCTTGAATAGTTCCCCAATGTTAAATTTATAATTTGTTGGAAATTCCTCCAGCAATAAAACGGTATTGTGGTATATAACTTAAAAACTACTTAAAATTGTAAAATACGGACATTACCTACTCCTAATGTATTGTAAACATAATCACCAGCTTGTAAAAATCTAAGTACAAATCTTGTGAGTATTTAATACATATAATAAGAACAGTTAGTTTACACCAACCATCTGACGAAGACACTGTGTTGTCGAAACAATTGTTATGTTTATAAATAAAAATTTAGTGAAGATTGAAACAATTTTGTTGTCATTTTTAAATACTTTATTGAACGTTAACGCACACCATTCGTTGACTTTCTTAAATTTCTGTCTGTTTGTACAAAGCTTAAAGTGGGGATTTTCCTTTGCCCAAAAGCGACACTTTTGAGTAGAAATTATCCCATTTGTTGTGAACGTAGATTCGTCACTATGATAATATGATGGTGAAATTGACGGCTTGCCAGTATGCGTTCACCCATTAGTAAAGATAACTAGTTGGTATAAATCATCGCCTTCTTGAAGTTTATGGATATGAATGTCATTAGTACCGCGTTTCGCATTGATAACATGGTTGAGAAGATTTAAATCAGTTGATAAAAATCAGCGATTAAAATCATGATTTGTGACCAGTGGCTTTTCAGTCTATCCACTAAACCTTGCATCTCTTTACCACACTTTTTACACATTATCCTAGTTTGCCAACCAATTTCTTTGTTATAAAATGTTGCCAAATACTAAATTCCTTTCTACCCCGACGAACCGAATTTTTTTGACTCGACTTGTCGAATTTTGTTTATTTTCTGTATTATTTAAGCCTAAAAGTATGTTTTCATTATAAGTTTTTACTAAACAAGATATGAACCGTTAGAAAATATGAGTATTAACAAAAATTAGTCCGAATTAAAATTTTTAGAAAAACAATAAAAAATCGCTGATTCTTGTTTTTTTTAATATTTATCAACCCTGATTGATAAAGCTCCAAAAACTTCTAACATCATCTCCTAGGAAGAGCTCTATGTTGCTTAGACATGGTCATGGTAGCATGCAAGCACTGTGATCTAAGTAGAGAAAAACAATTATAATCATGTTGAGAATCAGTTGATTTATATTTTTTTGTTGGCTTGTTTTTTACGAATAATAAGAAAACCATTTCGGAAACTTAAATTTTTCATTTTTCTGCATTTTCTTTAGTCGACTCTGTCAACTTTACGGTTCCTAACCAGCCGCCACTGTAAATGGGTCAATGTAGCTGGACACTCCGTATTGGGTTTAATAAAGCATACCCATTGTCTTTATTTTTTGTGGTCACTACCTTGATTCACTTATATTTTGTTTTTAGGGCGTTGAAGTTAATTCTTTAGTAGTTGAAGTGTCATCAGAGATGACTTGGTTAAGCTCATGGATCAAGGCACAAGCTCTGCTACATGCTAGAGACTATAGTAATGCTCTTCAAACTTACAAAAGTATGGATACTCATGGTTTGCTTAAAGATAATACATCACTATTAGTTAATATGGCTTATTGCTATCATTATTTGTATGAGGACAACAAAGCAATAGCTATTCTACAAAAGGTTTGTAACAAACAGGTTAGAAATAAATTAGGCGGGGTGGTTTTAACTTCCTTGGCAGAATATGAGAGGAAAACTTTGTGTAAACTTATGTCCCAAACGGCCGCATTTATAAGATACAGGTATTACAATGCTTGTATTGAAGTTAATGGTGGCCATTGCCAACTTTTCAATGGTTTTAATAATGAAAATTTAATTTATTACCAAGTTAATAAATGAAATCTTAAAATAATTGTTTATTTCCTGACCGAAGGCGTAAACGCTGATTGGCAGATTTTATTTTGGTGGCTGCTCAGAAACCAGTAGTAAAACATTTATTTTCTTTTCCTTGGACATAGGGCTTCGCACTAAAAAAGTAAGCGGCAGCATTTGTGTAACTTTAATAAATAACGCCTCAGGATAGACACATAAATAACCTGAGCAAAACGGAATAAATAGCAGTGGCGTATCAAATATAAGAAATCTGATCATACATGAAAACGCCCACTTATTGGATAATAAATGATCCGAAATGCATATTCTAACTTAGGCACAACTTTAGGACACAAAACGTACAATTGTGGCCAAAACAAATTTTCTTTTTTAATGCTTTTTCTAATGAAAAATTGAACTTAATTTTGTCCACGACTGAATGTTTTGACCTGTTTTATATCTTGAATTAAAATTTGGTAGATATTTTTTTAATACCTGTATATAATTAGCCCCCACACTTAGTGGTTATATTTCTAATTTCAAAATAATAATTATAAGCTCTTTTTGGCGAGATTTATGATATTAGTTGTTCTGTAAAGTTTTTAAATGGACAAAAGTCTTACCTGTACCAGGAGCGTCCTTCCCTACAAGCCCGGCCATATGAAGCAATTTCAAGCTAATGAGGAGCCTGGCGACTTGAACTCCGCTTTCATATGCAATTAACACTTTCATATGCAATTAAATATTTGCGGGGGGCGCCGTCTGTAGAAACTCCTATACCTAGCCTACTAGTGAATTCTTTTTTAAGTTACACAAATAAGTACACTCTATCACTAAATCGTGAATACACCATAATTTATATTTTTAAAGTTTGATTATACATCTTTTTGCGAAAGAAGTCATTCATCTCAGGTTAAGACCAAGGGTAGTGAAGTATTCCAGATTGTTTTAAGTAAAAGCTTCTGTGTTATCGTCCGACTTAAAGTACCGGAATGTGAAAAGTATGAAACTTTAGGATGCCTTATTCAGTTATCTAAAAAAGTTTATTTTTTGTAACTCTCTACCATTTGTTCAATAAAAAATATTTTATAACCTATTAGAAATTATGCTTTAAGATGCGACACACATCGTTGGGTTATTTTTTTCTACTCGTATACAATACTGATACACTACTTATAAATTGTAATTAATTTTTATTATTAGTTTGTGTAAACCTTATTTTAAGATAAGCTAGTTAATGATTTTAGGCAATTAGAATTGACCCAAATTTAATATTTGGGAGAGATCTACTATCTACTTTATTAGCTGCGTCAGGAAATAAAGAACACCAGTATGCTTTGGAGAATTTAATGCCTAATTTAGATACGTCGTTGTGGTCAGCAGAACACTGGGTTATTTTAGGTATGTATGCTATGTATGCTTAATGTATTATCAAAAGTTCAAGATATTTTAAGATATATTTTAGGAAAATAATATTTACAACCAATATTGAGGTCTTAATGACAGAAAAAACGTCACCATAGATCTTTTAACATATTAATCTTCTGAATGAAATCGTTATACGCGTTGACACTTTAAATAATTATATAAATATATATATATATATATATATATATATATATATATATATATATATATATATATATATATATATATATATATATATATATATATAAATAGTCACGATTTTTTTTGCACAAAAATAAAATATATTATATAGTTATATATAACATATAATAACTCTTGAACGTTCCAGCGACGGCAGCTGTTCATCGGTGAGCACTAGGTTACGAGTTAGTAGTATGGTTCACTTTTCTAACAAGGCGCCACCCAGTCGTCTGTATAACTTGCTTTAAGTGAAGAAGAACCCCCTGACTGGGAGAACTCTTAGAAAAGAAGATGTTAAAATAAAAAGCAGATTACCATTGACTAAATTTAATAAGTATTCTAGTACTGATTTACGTAAAAAAATAATAAATTCATTAACAATAATTTAAAATTAACGTTTCTGATCGCAGAATTTCAATTCTTAAAATTCCCCCACCTCAACTTAATTACGCATTCGAATGGTTGATTGATCAATCAAATTGACACGCACAAAAAATATAACACTAATATCAAATCAGAAAAGTTTTACATAAGATAATAATTTATGAAATTAATATCATTTTAAATTAGGTTATAATACGCATAAAAAGTATAAAAATAACTATTTAAAGCATGGCAGATCATATTTGATTGATGTTAATTCATACAAATACATGGAATATACTGGCCTTTGCTATCAGCATATTTCTTTGGCAGGAAAAGATCCATAAATGTTTGTCCGGAATTTCTCAGGAACTAACCATGAAACACGTAGGTATTATTTAGGCAGGAAACATAAGTAGATTGGATAGGACAAACGTACTTGAATATTATACACCAGTGTGCACCCCAACAAAAAAACTCTAGAATAATTAAAAAAGCTATAAGTATTGGGATATTATACATTGTTGAAGATATCTTACCTCAAAGGCATGTTGAGAGTTTTTGAATTAAAACAGGTATTTCTTGACGAAAATACAGGAACTTGAAGGTAGATAAAGGCATGTTCTAATGAAAGAACTGAAATAAGAAACGAATTTTCAACAGATGATCACGAAAAAACTTGATCATAATTAACATACCTGAATGAAGAATGAAAGCATGGAGTAATATGACTAATATACACTCTTTAACATTCAGCATCAGCACAGTGTCCAAAAAAACTGTTAATAAGGCAATAGAAACTCTTAAGACGCGAAAGAATCATTCTATAATAAAAAACTTAAGATACAAAAGCCCATTCTGGGTAAGGGATGGTTTTCGTGTGTAAAACACCACACTCGACACACGGACTCGCAGGAAGTGTCTCTCTTAGCAACAGGAAAAAAGCCTCTTTGAATATCTCGTTCGGAACACTCTGAAGTGGTACCTCGATATTGATTTATTCCAAATTAAAAAATGATAGCATTCAAAAACTACATTGTATATGCGTATTAACATAAGTACTCAAATTTCATACCAAAGAAGAGATACGCAAACTCCATTATATTGATTTTTCACGATATTTTTAATATCAAAAATCTATTCAGAACGCTATGATCTCAGGGCTATAGAAAAGCGTCCCAAAATATTAAAATATTACCCAACGAAAAATATTACAAAAACAGGTAATGCTTTGCCTGAATGTGTTTTAAAAAATAAAATAACATTATTTTTGTCCTACTTGGTAGGTTTTTAAGTTCATGTAGGTATCGGTAGGTAAGGTAGGTTTTCTTTTTTTTTTTCTATGTAAATCTGAAATAGCTAGTAGAATATTTTGATGAGATATATTAAACCTCTTATGAATCTAAGTATATTATTGTGCTATAAATCCAATATGAAAAACACTAGGTGCCATATTGCCGAAATCTAAAAACGAAAATGTAAAGGGCTTAATATCTGTCGAGTTACATTCCAAGCTTATCAGCACAAACATTTCTTAAAATCTCAGAAACAGGCGACAAATGCTTTACTTGGATATACATATACAAGGTGGCAAAATTATATACGGGTATCATATTTTGTTATAAAATTAAAAAAAAAATCTTGTATGGTATATTGTGTACATAAATAATGTAATGGACTTCGCAGAAGTTTTATAGACTTTTAGCATTAGTTTATGTTCGTGTGTTTTGAGATTTTAGGTTTATGTTCTATTACTTTCTAATTTAATACCTTGGTTAATTTTCGCATGTTACGCCTATGAAAGAAGGTCTGGATCTTTGCAGAATATTCTATTTCATTATTTTTTGCCTGGAGTGTCTATGATAGAAAGCCTAGAATTTAGAATTATTGCTCAAATCAACAATAAAAATATTTAGCCCAGCTCATCTGGATTTCTAATATTCACTGTTTCATACTATCATGTAAATTATAAATTATTCTAACAACACAGTTGGCTGCATATAAAATCGACGCCTACGGAATGTGACCGATCTGGCGCGCCTTAGTTATCGCCCGTCTTGATTGCCCGTGAGATAAATTCAGATTTATTTTTCCAATTTATTTATTAAATTGGATTTAAATATTCTGAATTATTCAAACATATTGTCCCAAAAAAGACAGAATTCTCATTTAAGGGTATTTATACTGTGCATTACAAATTTAAATATGTAATACGCAAATTTTCGTAAGGAATTATTATTTATTAAATATTTATTTATTTATTATCAACGAGCTTACAATTGCCCAATTACAAATATGGATTACAAAGATAAATTTAAGTATATCTAGTAAATGAAAAGAAAAAAAATGAACATTTAACAATACAGTAACAGTATCAAAAGTAATAGAATCAACAATCAAAATAATCAAATTGTTGTTTATTCGATAGTCGCAAATAAATACCAACATTTAATTGGAAAAAATTAATTTATAAATGGGTTTAACTTGCTTTTAAGTGTCCTAATTTATTTTCGGAGATAAATTGTGACAGATTAATTTTCTTTAATATAAGACCTATTGATTTATTTCGATTTTCCCTATAAAGATATAATTTGATTGCTGATTTCTTAAATTTATTAAATTATATTAAACATATAATCCTACGTGTAAAATGACATTGCCACTTGCCACTACTTGCATGAGATCAAAAACAAGAAGAAAACTTGCAAGTCAGTTGCGAACATTAGAAATACTATTATGATTCTTTTGAACAATATTATTTAATGATTATAACGCATACAGATATGAAAGAGTCACAGTTAGATCGCGAGGAAATTATACGGAAAAACATTCTGACGTTCAATATTTTGCTTTTCACAAGGAATTATTTTCTAAAGCTGATGTCAAACCTAACGATTTAAATGTTAGTAATTCGGTGTTGCTCAGCCTCCAATGGCCTACTTTTTTTTGATTTTTTTAAAAGTCTTATCCATAATCAACAAACTCTTTCAAATGGAAAAAATTTCAATACTTTTATTTTTTTTACAGGGCAAACCTTTAAATGCTATTAGAAATATACCGCTAATACACTATAATTACCAAATTGCTTTTGATGCTTTAGTCAATAGGTATCAAATTAAAGGAGTTTTAGCTAATACTTAACTAATTAAATTAAATCTTTAAAAAAAATTTTTAATAGCGCCACTTCAAAATTTCTGACAATCTTTTAAAAATATTGTCTTTTCCTTATCAGATATTTTGGGATGCTTTAAATATTTTCGAGTAGCAAATCCTATATCAACTTTCTCTAATGGCAAATATATATTATTATTGTCAAAATCTATTTTTAAAAGGTTTCTGATACCAGAGTCTAAAACTTCAGGTTTTATCAACTTTTTTAGAAGTTCATTCATTATTTGTAACAAATCATTATATGAAAATGACACCATAGGCTGAAAACTTCGAATTTTTTTAAAAAATGGTTCCAAAGTACTTGCAATTGAGGAAAAAAATGATATTTTTGCCGGAGTCAATACATCATTTATTCCTTGCTTAACATTATTTGTTAATTTATTTAAGTTAGTTTTAAGTAGTTAAGTTATTAATATTATTTGGAAGTTTTGTGTCTTTATTTTCCATCCATATTGTTGTTTGATTTATAACCTCGAGTGCTGGATTACACACTTCTACATTTTCAACCCATCTAATTTTGCAAAATTTTCGAGGAAATGTGGTACATTTTGTAACAGAAATGAAGTTTCCTCTTCTGGCGGGTGAGTCATTAAACAAATAATAAATACCAGACAGAAAGTCAGTTACACCCCAACCACTAGCTTTGTGGCCACTTTGCAAGGCACCATGTAGTATAATATGAAGCCCTCAGGAGCCAATATCCAATATATTTTTGCAATTTTCATCTTCCTGTAATAGACGAAAAAGTTTCCAATTTACTGAAGGCCCATCCATAGACACCTAAAAAAAGAAAAAACAATATCTAGTGGAGTGGATTAGTTTTACAGAAACCTGTAACCTTACCACTTGCCACATTTTCTTTATTAGGTAAATCATAGGCCTATTACCTAATTATGTAAAAAAAATATAATAAAATACTCTTTTCTGTTTCCTACCTGTAATTTACGCCCAAAATTAAGCTCCCCAAGACCTTCTTTAAATTTCTCAAGCAAATTTTCTGCTGCAGCTCTGTGTAAAAAAACAGAAGTAAAATATCTGGTCTCCAGCATATTACTAGTTTCATTAAAAAATCTAATTAGTAAATCCATTTGGCCTTTCTGGGATATTTTATTTAACGATTCATCAAAACATACAAGTGCAGCTTTAAAGTATGGAGCCAAACCAAAGCAAATAACATGCAGCTTTTGCTGGACTTAATGCCATTTTTTGTATAATATTGCTATCTTTAGCAATTTGTTTTAAAATTTTCTTGTCTGACTCAACTGAACTTAGGGACCTATGTTTAATTACGATATTTAAACGCCAAAAAATTTCTGCATCTATTACATCCTGTTTTAAAATAAACTCCTGTCAAAAAGTTGACTTTTGATTAACTGCAATACCCGGATTGGTTGGGTAGATTTCACTTTGACTTTGGCTTTGATTGGTTGTATTAACTGTATCTTGGCTTTCTTCCCATAGGCTCAAATTGAGTTTATCAAAAGTATTTTTGTTTTGTTGACGGTTTGCGTAAATCATGTTCACAATATTATTGTTATTTTTCTGTACGTTAATTTTTTTAATATGGCCATCACTTTTAAAATGGCTAATAATGGCCTGTCTGTCCATATTACTTAATTCAATAGTTTTAAAGCATAAAGCACAATAGGTTTGATGTTTGTTTGTTTTAATCGGCTTTAGTGGTGCCTGCCATTCAGGAGGAGCTGTTTCTGGATTAATCCAAATGTATTCGTTTAAAAGGGCCTTTACTTATTTTAATCAATAACAGCTAATATGTGCAATAACCTTTTTACATTTCCAGGTAATTTAATGTACTTTCTTAAAAAGTATGAAAAAGCTGCCTATTTTGGACAGCAGGCATGTTTAATGGATAACGGCAAAAACGTAGAAGCCTTACTTCTGAAAGCAAATGCTCTGTCGCAACTTAAAAAGTATCAAGAAGCAGCAGTTCACTGCACTGAAGCACTACAAATTTGTCCGTTTAGGTAAGTAAAATGATAAAAGTGGAAGATCGTAAAAAATATGAGCTTGCAGCGTAAATGCGCTCTTACAAGACCTTGTGGGATTTTATTGGCAGAAGTATCGTTAAACCAACTTGACATTTGTCAAGTTTTTTTGTTTGGTTTTACATTCATGAATTTCTTTATGCAAACAGCTATTTTGCGCATTACACTCCTTAACGCTCTTAAGAAGATTTGCGTCATGTTACAACAAACGAAAATCGATAAAGTTATTTGAAAATACACGAAAATTAGAGTGTGTTCAATTCCATTAACTAATACTTATATATCTGTCGAGTCAAGTTTACAATTACTACTTCGAAATATTGCGTTTGATAATTTATTTACTACATAAATATTAAGTACATACAGTCAGCGACATAAGGATTCGTACAACACGCCTAAAGTGTAAAAATAGATTCACGTCCAAAGGAATAATAAAGTAACTGAGTAAAAAACGAATGGAAGCAACAATAATGGATTAAAAAATAAAATGAATAATACAGGTAGGTATATCAAAATTTTTAGATGACAGAAGATTCGTACAGTAATAAAAAGAAGAAATTAGTGTGAGTAATTTTGTTTAATACTTTCTGCATAGGTCCTTCCGATTAACAACTACTGAGGTCTTCTAGGCGTTGAATGTACCAATTTTCTTAACATTTCTGGTGCAAGCTGAACCTAGTCTTGAAGATTGAGGAGAAGTGTTTAAAGAACATTGGCGCACCCGATAGGCTGCTTGCTTCGGGTTGTTGGCCTTGTTAGAACTAATATGACTGACCAAGCTCCCTTTTCACTGCACTTTTAAAATTATTTTTTAAAATTTGCCAATATGAGTGTTTATTATTTATAAGGGCCGACGCACTATTAACACAAAATTCATCACTACCTAATTCGTCTTTTTGTTACTGTCCTCTAGAAAACTTGATTCGATTGGATTTGCCAAGGTAACCATAGAGATTGTGCATTATCACGATAAGAGTAAGTAAAGTTTCATCCTGTCATAAATGAATATAGTATTTTTACAATCGCCTCTCCGCCTTTTAGATTGCTCCATTATTAATTTGGTCTTGAATATTTTTTTTACTCTTTAGGCGTATTGTACGAATACTTATCGATGACAGCACATGGACATATACACGAAATTTTGACAAGTGCAAAATCAGCTTCGATAATTAAACCCTGTGGGTTAATTTTTGAAGGCTTTACTTTACGCAACGGTACGCTAGTACATAGTGCATCCATACATATATATATATATATATATATATATATATATATATATATATATATATATATATATATATATATATATATATATATATATATACGCTACGGAATGTAGATTCCAAATTGTATACGGAAAATAAGGAATAATAATACAAGCAAAACACAGAAAACCACCTAAAAGATAAGAAAGAAAAGCATGAACATGATGAATAACATAACAGAGAGGAAAGAGTATAAAACTATTAAAATTATTTAAATAATATTAATCCTTTCAGTTTTGACAAAGTACTGTTAACAATATCGCAGTCTGAGTATACAGAATTCTAGTTGTTGACAAAGGCGGTTTGGCCGTTGTTGGTCCGGTGGTAGACTTCATAAAAAGTTGTTGCTGCCTTGTGCGCCTTGCAGGAACCAATAGTGAAACTAGCCCCAATAGTCTGTCACAAATGTCACAATCAATCTGGCCATTCAGAAGCTTCTACAAAAAAGCAGAAGTGCGTCCTTTCGTCTGCTCTCAAGGCTCTTCATCCCACAAAACATCAGTCTGGGGCCCAATTATTGAAATTGTTAGAAAATATTCTCGTTGGAAAACATTCCCACAAAATTTTTCTCACAGCTCTCCGATTCGATATTTTTGAATCGGTAACGAAAGCTATTTCACAAAAAAATAACGTCTACAGAAAATTCAGTCTGACAACACTGTACGATTCTGTGCCGGCAGGTTACTTTTTCCAGACCAAACAGAATCTCATAAATATAAATTCTTAGGATTTAAATGCTATAAAAAGCTAGAAGGCCTGCCGCTAATACCAGGATTGCTCACATTTCATGCAAATTTCTTAGTGATACGTTCGGTATACAATTCAAACAGCACCTGCATGTCGGCCTGCCGCGACGATGCGTTTTATCTCTTTTCCACTAAGGGTAATATTATATTATCTCATGCAGTGGTCGGAGTCATTTCCAGTTCATTGAGACATTACGTCTAAATAGATGCTTTTTTAAAATATGATTTATTTAAAACAGTTACAGCCAGATTCTCCAACGCTAGTCCGGTCTAATTTGACAACCAAAAGTTTTAAACTGACAAGTATAAGAATAAGACATGGTTTTATATTATGAACTTATTTCTGAGCTTTTTAGCAAATTTATTAAGAAAAGGACAATTTTAGTACGTACTTTCAGCAATAATAGAACTAAATTCATTACAGCAACTCGTTCCAAGATGAAAATCATTTGGAAGCCAAGTAAATCGCTGAAATATCAGAATAATTCATAAGTTTTTAATGATGACTTATTAACAATGGCAAAAAAAGGACAAACAACTGATCAACTATAAGATCTTAATTTAAACCAGTACTAAATATTAACCTTTGTTAGTGAATCTGAAGGTTAAGTTTTAGGTTTTGACCGGTGAAGTGCGTATTATAAGTGTTTTTGTTTTTGGATACGTGGTTTATGTAAGTAAATTTTTATTATAATAATGGCTTTTTGGCGACCTTTTGAGGTAGATGAGAGCGAATTATTACATGTTGAATTTCCTTCGGTACCGACCGTGGCATCGCATCGCTGGTCCTTGCTACGTGCATCTTGGGAGCGGACGACCATCGTCGTCCCGCCTTAGCAACGACACTTACGTCCAGCGGTGCCGCGGTTGTTGTCTACAAGAAATCTATACTCCGTCAAAAAATTACAACGTTGACATGGAAGGTTGTGAGTGTGATTCACGAAAAGTTCGTGGCAGTTAAGGACTAAGCAACTGTCCTTAATCAGCTATTAGATTTATAATAACGCAACATGCTTAGTGAGCAGCGTCACTCCGCTAAGTAAATTTTGAAAAAAGACGTGTTAGGTAAGAAGATGTCTTGGGACGGGACGCACTTGATCCCTCCTACACTAGTAAAGGGACAGGCCGAAAGGCTTTACCTTGCTAGCTGTAACGCGTAAGGCGATTCAACATGGATACATGTCTTGGGGAAGGTGGTTTGAAGGAGGCAAATTATTCCAAAATGCTGCTGAGAAATGGACAACTTTAATCGGACAATTAAGCCAATTGGGCCGAGCGGCGAATTTTTTGCTATGAGTGCCTTGCAGGACAATCCATGAATAGAGTCTATATACAGGAAAGAGGACGAAAGTCTTCCGCCTTAGTAATTAAATTCAGTGTGGCGGTCTCCGCGGTTGTCGTTACGATTGAGTGAAACGCATGAAAGACATGCACTCCGCGTCTCAAAATTAGACGCAGGCTTTTGTACTCAGATGTAGGAAGTCTATACTTGGTACTTATTAATTTGGGATAAATGGACGTTCTTGGCCAAGGGAGTCTTGCACCGACTAGAGGGACCAGAACGGTATTCACGAAACGGTAAAAATGGTTTCTTAGACAGGTAGTGGTCTAAGTTATAATTCCAGGAAAAAACTTAGGAAAAATAATTATAATCAAGAGGCGTGGCCCTGGCTAATAACGACAAGAAAGTGACATGCATAATGCATCCGAGCCATTATGTGTGTCCTTGGTTCTCAGCTGAATAGCTGATCTCGATCATGACAAATCGCGCGTCGTAGAGGTACGCCCATACGTGCGCGCCTGTGGAGCGGACGCGACGATGTAAATATAATATAGTTACACTTACTACAAAACGATCATAAAAATAACAACGTATTTATGCCATTAATTTAAAGTCTTAAGTATTGGTCGACGGTACGCCCATGAATACAATTCTTTCTATAAACATGGTTTTTGCAGATTCAGTTAGGTTGTGATATACTTATAAATAATATTTGGTTAAAACGTTAAAACTTTTTATTGTGTCCCATCTTAAATTGGTTAGAATATTTTGGGACGCCTATGGCTAGACCTTATCGGCACTGTTGCGTCAAAGGTGTCGGCTGCATTACTTTTTTTTTTGCGGTTTCACTTACTATTGGAAGCACTATACGCATACTTAATATTACACGTAATCGCCCGTTAGTAAAAAAAGAGCGCAACTATATCGGCAATTAATTACATAGAAAATTAATGCTTATCGAAAATTATGAGAAAGTGATATAACACCGTCTATTTTATTGATTTTATGCAAATAAGCTAATTTTGAATTTAAATTCTCTGCCGAATTTACCGTAAATTTACATCGATTTGACGTACATGTAGTTACTAGATCTAACCTCGCATTTTTTAATATTATTTTTTGTTTCTTTGTTTTTGATTGTTAAAGTGGAATTAAAAAAAGGTAGCGGGAAATTTATCCCAAGAACAAAGAACATGTGTAATTGAATCTTTAGAAAATGATAAGGAACTACAATACAGTAGATTTTCCACCTCTAGCACATGTTACATAATAAGATCGTTTTCTATTTTTCAGAAAAAACCACAACATAGCCCAAAAGTGATATACAGTAAAGACAACAATATTGTATTTAACGAAAAAAAAAATAGATAAAATGAATTTCAAATTCAAACATTCACTATTTATAACCCGATAATATACCTTCAAAAATGATAAATGTGTCAAAATTTCTCATGAAAATCGAAGTTCCTAATGAAAAACTCTTTTGATGTTTTCCTAACAAAAATTACACGAAAAGATCAGTCAGTAATACAATCTCAACAATTTCATGTGAACTTTTTCTTGCTTCTCATCAGAATATTTTCTAACAATTTCAATAATTGGGCCCCTTGGTCTCGTGGGTGAGATCCGACGAGGGAAAACGATGCTTGTACAATAAGGACTTTGTAAATTTGTTCTAATCCTTCTCGAGTCTATTCTTATGAATGGTGCAACGTGGAGTCCAGATAACCGAACAGTATTCGAGGATGCTCCGAACGAGACAGACACAAGAGTTTTCGTGTCGTGGATATATTTGGTGTTGCGTTTTATGAAACCAAGCATCCTGAAGCCCTTGAGAACGATTCTATCAATGGTGTTGATTGAAGGACAGTGGTCTGTCAAAGATAAGGTCGTTGAATGAGTTCTGTTCCAATGGTTTCGTTGTTAATTCTGTATGTATGAATAATGGAATTTTTACATCTGTAGAAACTGACCGATTTGCATTTGGATACGTTAATATTTAGATAGTTTGAGGAGCACCAGGAAACAAAATTGCCTAATACTGATGTTATAAAAATGTGTGGTGGGTTAATGTAGTTTTTTTTTGTAAAAAAAGTTAACTATTTACATATTACTATTTAATAAAATATACTTTTCTTAGGTATGATCTTCACAAATGTTTGGTTGAATGTTATCTTAATTCAAATCGATTACGAGAGGCAGAGTCCATGGCGTTAAATGCTTGCAAGGAATTGGGTTATAGTGCGCAAGCATATTGTGTAAGTTTATTAATATATTATGGGTAACTTTCTAAATTATTACAGGAATTTATTTAGAGGTAAAAATTTTAAAAGAATTGTTAACAGCTGTAAAAATATCTTGAAAAGTATAAAACCAATACATGAAAATGCCATTTTAGTTTGGTGTCATTTCATTATATATAGTTGAAGGTGTTTATTCTGTCTATATTTTTTAAAGAATATTAAAGTTATAAATTTTTTAGGATTAAAAATATTAAGTAATTTCAGCCATTGACAATTTAAACTTTCAGATATACATTGTATCTCCATTTAGACCCGAAAGTTCAAATTCTCAAAGGCTGTACATGATTCTTTTTACTTCTCTCGCTAGAAAGTATGTCACTAGTGAACAAAATGCAGATTGGTTAGTGTGTAGTCTTGCCGGGTAAATCGGGCGGTCGGTTGAAGTGACCACACGATTTCCCAACTCCCCACTTAAATGCTCTGCAAGTTGGGTCGTGAGGGGGACGGTCAGCCGATTTGCTTTTGACCAGATCGATGTTGAACGTGGTGTTTTGATTATAGCGGGTAGTTTAAAGGTTTTTATTTTCTTAAAAATACCCGAAAAGAAGAAAAAGCCTTGGAAGGAGATTTTTGAGTTATATAGGGATTTGCCTCGTCTTTGGGATATCTCTAAATCTAATTCCTTAATAGAAATGTGCCATGAAAATTCTCTTATATAGATTAGGGCTTAGGGTATTGGTAGATGACGAGGCCACCATCCCTATTTTTAAGAAAAAATGGAATATATGTACATGTACTATATACAGAGTTTTTTAAAGTGTTACAAGGCGATCGAAAACGGTTTAAATTATTTTCATGAAATTTTGGTGAGGTAATAGGGAGATGGGCGGACATATTTAAACATATTTTTGACATTTTTTACCCCCTCTCTTTGTTTTGAGGGGTGGGGGTAACTTTGGAATTTTAAATATGATTATGTAGTTTTGTTTATAAAATTCGAATCTACGTAAAAAACTACGTATGTGTACAACATTTTTTGTATTTGCTCTTTCAGTTACGGAATTATGATTTATTAGGTTATAAAAAAATTGTTTACCATTTAATTTCAACTTATTTATCGTCTGTCATGCTTGAGAAGTTGTTTCCTCCTTCAACTTTCAAACACTTTCTCACTCTTTTTCTAAATGAATTTCGTACCCGCTGTAACATTTCAGGTGTCACTAATAAATAGGCAAAGCGGATTCGGTCTTTCATATCATGTAAAGTTGTAGGTGCAGTCGCTATCACGCTGTCCTTTATAAAACCCCACAAGAAAAAGTCAAGGGTCAAATATTTCATTCAAATGATTACAGGCCTGTGTTGCATAATGGGGTGGAGCTTCGTCCTGTTAAAACCACGTCAGGATTTATGTTTTGGTTTAATAATTGGGGTAATTGGTTTCTTAAAAAATATGTGTACATTTCTCCATTTAAATGTCCTTCAAAGAAATGCGGACCAATAACTATGTCCCCGATTATACCACACCAGACATTAATAATTGACCGGGGATGTTGATTTGGCAGCGTTCTCATCCAATGGGGATTTTCTGACGCCGAATAGTGCATAGGTGTCTATTTAAGAAAACAACCAAACAAAAAAAAAATTAAATTTCTTCTGATAAGGGATATCTGGAAATCCTACCTGCCCACAGTTATGGAAAGTAGCTTCGTCAGAAAAAGTAACATTCATTAGGAACCTATTATTTCCTTGCATTTGTCTTGGTTACCCAATTGCAAAATGCAGTCTTGTCCAAATAGCTCTTGGTGGAGTGTAATGTGGTATGGATGAAAGTGTACAAGTGCAATATGGTCACAACTGATTTGTGACTCATTCTAGCCGTCTGGTACCTACACACAAACTAGTGGCTTCGTCTTCAGACTGCCAGTAGTACGACTTCTGGTCTCCAGCCTTTTATATGCCATGTGAGATTTCGGGTTATTAGGAAACCTCTCCGCCCACACGTGCAGCTTCTCTGTATTTTTTTCTGCACTCCCCCAAAATTAACAGATTATCAATTTGCACATTAAAATTCGCTTCCATGTTTAATTGAGCAATAAACTAAATCGTTAAAACGTCAAAATTGTCAACTGACTTAAGTAAAAATAATGCATTTCCACGAAAACGAATAATAATTCAGAAATAAGTGAACGTCAAAGTGTGAACGTGAAAGTAAAATTTATTTATTTTTTAAATTCAATCAAAATTTAGTTAGCCATAATTCCGTAACCGAAAGATCAAACCAAAAAATTTTTTGTACAGTTACGTAGTTTTTTTACGTAGATTCGAATTTTATAAACAAAAGTAGATCATCCCATTAAAATTTCCAAACTTACCCCCACCCTCACAATAGAGGGAGGGGGTAAATGTCAAAAATATGTTTAAATATGTCTCCCCATCTCCCTATTAACTCGCCGAAATTTCATGAAAATATTTTAAACCGTTTTTGAGATATCGCCTTGTAACACTTTAAAAAACTCACCTTGTATATATATATATATATATATATATATATATATATATATATATATATATATATATATATATATATATATATATATATATATGTATATACAGTGACCGGCAAAAAGTTCGCAACATATGGGAAAAATTTTTATTAGGAGAGTATCGGAAAAACTTTCCCAGGGGATCGGTTCTGCATGTCCGATAACCTAAAAATCGATTTTGACATACGTCACGTGACCACTGGTATAGCGTCAAATTAAAAAAAAAATTTTTAATTTACAAAAAGTGAGGTTAGTTGACGAGATATCAAAAAAAGTTATTTGAAAAAATTGCTAAGAATTAAATTCTAGGTCCTTGTGCAAAATTTTAAGATTTTATTTAAAAAAATTGGAAAACTCAATTTTTTTTAAATATTTTTTTAACGATTTACAAATTTCCAGTTTTTGCCGTTTAGATAGCTTGCCTAATGTAAAGCCCATGTATCTGGATGAAAATAAACGAATGTAGTAGTTTTTTCTACAATTGACAGGACAAAATTAAAAAAATAGGGTTTCGCCGGACGCTAGCTGTTGCAATGATTTGTATCTAGCAGCAGTGTCAAAATTTTAGAGACATTTCAATGAGATTACATTGAGAAAACCTTAATCGTCTTAAATATATCTGAAGTTCGACTTTTTGTAAAGTTAAGGGGATTAAAATAGATAATAAACAAAAAATTACCTGTTTATTTAATCGAAATTTTATAAACGAAAACCAATGTAAGAAAAACTTAAAAGTAGTCAAATTCTGTACTAACAACACAAAAAATCATTGTTTTTCCTTGGGTGCACAAAATTTAAAACTCAGTATGACCACCATTTCTCTCCATACATACTGTTGTTCTCGAGCGCAACTCTCGATTAACATTTCGGAGCATTTTACGATTTATTTGCAATACACAATTTATAATGACATTCTCTAAATTTTGTATATTCCTAAAGGGTCGATGTTTGTACACAGGGTTCTTTAGGTATCCCCACATAAAAAAATCTAACGGAGTCAGATCTACAATTCTACAATTGACAGGACAAAATCGAAAAAATAGGTGTTCGCCGGACGCTCGCTGTTGCAATGGTTTGAATCTAATGAAATGACTGTATCAAGATTTTATTAAGATTTTTCGCACATAAATTTAACAACCAGGTCTATTTAGTTGTACTTAAAACTACCAAAGCAGGCTCTGAAATTAAAACAACCAAATAATCTAGTAGGTTAAAAACAACAGAAAAATGTCAAACAAATTATAATTTGTTTGATTTCAACCTATGTCATTGGTTTATGTCTCGCATCTTACTAAGTTTGATATTTTACATAAGTTTATTAATATTTTATTCCGTAAAATGGCACCCACACTACTTCTTCAGGAAAAGATAGAAATTATTTTAATTTCTGGAGATAATTACAAAAGCCATAGAGAAACAGCAGCAATTTTTAATGAGAGGCACCCCGATAAATCCCTCCATTATTCCACAGTATCTCGTCTAGTCAATAAATTTAAAGAAACGGGATCGGTAGAAAATCAGTATAAAGTTTCCCATGAAAAACCGGTAACAGGTGACGAAGGTTCTCTGGATGTGTGTTTGTCGATCACAGAAACACCCCAATTAGCAGTTAGTCAAATATCGGAGATCACTAACATTCACGAAAGATCTGTCCGGAGGATATTAAAAAGAAACAAATTTCATCCGTACAAACCTAAATTTGTACAAGTATTAAAAGATAGGGATTATGACGCCCGCTTCGATTTTTGTGCCTGGTTCCAGGGTATGATTGAGGAAGATTTTAATTTCCCAAAGAACGTTCTTTTCTCGGATGAAGCTAC
Source organism: Philopedon plagiatum (assembly GCA_963971165.1). Lineage (NCBI taxonomy): Eukaryota > Metazoa > Arthropoda > Insecta > Coleoptera > Curculionidae > Philopedon > Philopedon plagiatum. Next base: position 93,730,610 of record OZ020190.1, on the reverse strand, counting down.
ATTTACCTCTAACGGAACCGTCAGTTCACAAAACTGTAGATGGTGGGCCACCGAAAACCCAGACTTTGTAATTCAGAGTAAAGACCAATATAGTTTTAAGGTTAATGTGTGGTGCGGAATTTTCAACCTCAGAATAGTGGGACCTTTTTTCTTTAGAGACAATTTAAATTCAGAACGATATTTAGAATTTCTACAAACTGAGATATCTGACTTTTTAGACAATTTGTCATTAGCCGAAAGAAGAAATTTATACTTTCAACAAGACGGAGCTAGCATTCATTCCACAAATGAGGTGAAGAGATGGCTGGATCAAGAATTTGGAAACCAGTGGATAGGACGGTTTTCTGAAAATCCGTGGCCTGCGAGATCACCACACCAGATCTGACTCCGTTAGATTTCTTTATGTGGGGATACCTAAAGAACTCTGTGTACAAACATCGACCCTTTAGGAATATACAAAATTTAGAGAATGTCATTAGAAATTGTGTATTGCAAATAAATCGTAAAATGCTCCGAAATGTTAATCGAGAGTTGCGCTCGAGAACAATAGTATGTATGGAGAGAAATGGTGGTCATACTGAGTTTTAAATTTTGTGCACCCAAGGAAAAACAATGATTTTTTATGTTGTTAGTACAGAATTTGACTACTTTTAAGTTTTTCTTACATTGGTTTTCGTTTATGAAATTTCGATTAAATAAACAGGTACTTTTTTGTTTATTATCTATTTTAATCCCCTTAACTTTACAAAAAGTCGAACTTCAGATATATTTAAGACGATTAAGGTTTTCTCAATGTAATCTCATTGAAATGTCTCTAAAATTTTGACACTGCTGCTAGATACAAATCATTGCAACAGCTAGCGTCTGGCGAAACCCTGTTTTTTTTAATTTTGTCCTGTCAATTGTAGAAAAAACTACTACATTCGTTTATTTTCATCCAGATACATGGGCTTTACATTAGCCAAGCTATCTAAACGAAAAAAACTGGAAATTTGTAAATCGATAAAAAATATTTAAAAAAAATTGAGTTTTCCAATTTTTTTAAATAAAATCTTAAAATTTTGCACAAGGACCTAGAATTTAATTCTAAGCAATTTTTTCAAATAACTTTTTTTGATATCTCGTCAACTAACCTCACTTTTTGTAAATTAACAATTTTTTTTTTAATTTGACGCTATACCAGTGGTCACGTGACGTATGTCAAAATTGATTTTTAGGTTATCGGACATGCAGAACCGATCCCCCGGAAAAGTTTTTCCAATTCTCTCCTAATAAAAATGTTTCCCATATGTTGCGAACTTTTTGCCGGTCACTATATATATATAGGGTAGGTGGGGGCATAAGTCCGCATTTTTAGTATATTCGATATTTTTGACACTTCTCATGCTAAGATGAACTTGAAGTTTGACAATTAGTTCAGATTGGTAATGAATGTGCATTTGAGTACGAAGTTAAGATGAAATACGTGTTACTAAAAATTTTAGGAGATTAATTCTAGATATGGAAAAGTGGGACCTCTGCCCCATCAAGAGGGGCAAAAATCCGCAATCGGATCTTTGCCCCATTTGAATGAGAATGAATTTTAATAAATAAAAAGCAACAACTCATCTTTGTGAAAACATGTATTATACTCACAAAAATTTGAAAACTTATAAAAAAATATAACTTTTTCAAACTAATGCAATGTCAAATCACTCAGATCTGTAGAAAACTTAACAAAGTCCTTGAATCTTAGAGAACTACCTTGCAATGGCTTAGAAAGTTTCCTAACAATGTCACTTTCATTAACAAAAGACTCTTCATCGGTTTCTGAAAAACGCATTGTGTTAGGTGCTCTTTTATAAAAAATTCCGTGGCAACCGTCATCCATTATTGCAGTGATCCGAATTACGTAAAAGCGGAATGCGTCTTTGGTTTTCCCATAGACTTTCACTACAACAAATTCCCCTGCACTAAGCCCAGGAGAGTCACTGTTTGATTCAGATTCACTTTCTGAAATGTTGAAATCACTGCTGCTATCGTGGAGTGAAATTTGCGAGGAGTCAGAAGAGGATTCATTTCGTGTTTCCTTCAGTTTGCTTCCTTTTTCCTCAAAAACATTTCTTACAGTTGCTCTATTTCTCCTAATGCTTTGCTTCCTTCTTTTCTCCTCAAATTTTTTTCTTTTCTCCTTTTCTACCTTTTCCAAATGTTCCTTGTTTGGTGTTGAGGTAAGAAGTGTAGATTTAAGGCCTTTTCTAGTTCGTTTCCTCTTTTTTTGGATTATGGGTAACGGAATGATATCTGATGGTAAAGTTGCAGACAACTGTTCAGAATTTTCTTTAGAACATCCGGGCTCTTGGATTTCATTTTGTTTCGAACAACCAGGTTTTGGAGATTCGGGAACATTGGAAACAGAGGCTTCACCTGCTTTGTTTTCAACGATGTCAAAATGTTCTACTTCATTCTGAGATTCTGCGTTTTCTTCAAACACGATTTGTCTATGCACGTCTTCGTCATTGATATCGACTGGGTCCATCTCCATTTCTTGCTCTGATACTGATGAAGGCAGAAAATCTTCCTAGGTAAAAATATTTTCATCGAGGGGGTAAATTCCTGTCATCTTAAATCCGTTAACAGCTTTTTCGATAGTAGCTGTCTTTTCATAGGCCTGCCTAAATAATCCAGCGACATGGTATTCTGTCACTACTTGACCCGGGTTTGATGTGATCCAGTTATCACACAAGTCATCATAATAGGCTTTCAGTGGTCTAAAAAGTTCCTGTCGAGTGGCTGGGTGCAGTGGCTGCTATGTGGTGGAAGACTAAGCATGTGGATATTGTTCATTTTTGCATAAGTAATGGCTTCCAGAGAGGTATGAGAAATATGGTTATCCAACATTAATAAAACAGGACTATCAATCGAAGGATTTGTATAGTTGCGGAAGTGCTCCAAAAAATCGAGAAATTTTAGTGAATTCATGTAGCCAGAATCTGTTACAGCCAGAGCAGAACCAGTTGGGGCATCCTTTATTAAGAGAGGATTTTGTCTTTTGCGTGCAAAGATGAAGAATGGTGGTACATAATGTCCCGTCGCACTCATAGAACACGCTACTGTCACAGTTTTTCCCTGCTCAGCAGCTACATTTTTGGCCACTTCTCTTTTGCCAGTGGGAGCTACATGTTTAGGTAATTTATTTGGGACAGTCTGGAAACCACTTTCGTCCATATTGTAGATTCTGTTTGCTGGGAATTTATATTTGTCAAGAACTGCTTTTAAGTTTTGAAAATATTGCGACAATTGATGTTTGTTAAATCCCATCGTCCTAGCTACACTGGTTTTTCGCGGAGTACGAAGTGAAAGACAATTTCGTTTCATGAATTGTCTTGTCCAGTCTCTCCCTGCTAATTTTGTTTCTTTTGAAAATGGATGCGTGATGTCATTTCTTTCGGCGAATTGGAATGCCAGAAAACGGAGCGATTTTAGGGTAAGTCCATAAAAACGCAAGTCTAATGCTTTACATTGATCTAGTATTTATTTCTCCTGTTGTTGAGTAAAGACACTTTTAAATCGACCTAACGATTCTATTCCACTACCAGCTTTAAGCCGCTTCCGAATAGTTGATTCATCATACCCAATTGTTCACTGCCTAACCTGCCTTAAAACTTCTTCAGTCAGCGGCTTCAGGTTTTCTTTTTTTCGTTTGTTAGTCCTGAAAACAAAAAATTTGACATCTTGAAATACCGACAAAAAAAACAGAAAGACAAAACAAAGGGGCAAAAGTCCGCATTGGACTTTTGCCCCAATAGATGTGCGGATTTTTACCCCAAAATGCATTATCTTCCTAGCAAGCGTCTACTAAAAAAATATAACCTCACTGGAATATATATCTCGTTAAACTGCTGTCTAAAAACCGAGATTTTCTGAGGAAATACTACGGTTTGCAACAAATAACGCAGGAATATACAAGCTTCACTTAAATATTCAGAAAAATTAGATCAAGCAATGAAAATTTAAAACTTACCTCATAATTATCGAAAGAGGAAAATTTAAAACTTACCTCATAATTATCGAAAGAGTTGCGGCAGAAAGCACGTATCTTTACAGTTACAGCGTCGGCGACATACTGACGGTTTCAATCTGTATTTGGTGTGATTTTCCTAATATTTCGGCCAAAAATGGCATGCGGATTTTTACCCCATGCGGACTTTTGCCCCCACCTACCCTATATATATATATATATATATATATATATATATATATATATATATATATATATATATATATATATATATATATATATATATATATATATATATATATATATATAATATATATATATATAGTCGCGGTCATATAAATAGCACACTTTTTATTTTCAAGAATTTAGCTTAACCTAAAAGAAAATATTATGTGGTAAATTAGGTATACGTTATATTTGCATCCCTTGTTACCAACATGATAAAAAAAATATTTTTATTTAAGCAAATAACAAAACATAAAATAAATTCTAAAAACATTGTGACATATAAATAGCACACTTTCAAAAAATCTATTTTGTTCATCAAAATAAAGAACAATGTTAATAGTTTGTTGGATATCCCTTATTTTGAATAACAGCTCTTAGTCTTGATGGAACTGACTCCACTAAAGTTTCACAATACGCAGCAGGAATTTGAGTCCAGGCCTCTTTGACATTTTCCCAGAGATTGGCTAAATTAGATGGATTTTTGTCTGCAAGATTTCTTTTTACGTGTTGCCACAAATTCTCTATAGGATTAATGTCAGGATTTTGGGCCGGCCAGTCCAAAACATTAATCAAGTTGTCCAGAAGCTACTGTTTGACAAGCCTCGAAGAATGCTTGGGGTCATTGTCATGCATAAAAATAAATGAAACGGGCATAAACTCCTCTGCGTACTGCTCCATAATATTCTGTAGGATGTCTCTGTATTTAAACTGATCGATGATACCGTCGATTCTGTGAAGCGGTCCAACTCCGCGCCGACATTGCTCCCCATACCATAATCGCTCCCCCACCATGTTTTACGGTTGTAATGGTATACTTGGGATCCAAACATTTATTTGGAGGACGTCGGACATATAATTTGCCATCATTTCCGAACCTGTTGAATTTAGATTCATCGCTCCAGAGTATTTTTTTCCAGAAATTTACATCTTCATGCAAGTACTTCTTAGCAAATTTTAATCTTTGCAATCGATTCTTGTTTGACACAAGTGGTTTTTTTCGAGGAACGCATCCTCTAAGGTTTACTTCAGTTAGCCTTCTCCTTACAGTTCTACCTGATATCTGGATACTATATTCGGTCAATATTTTTTGTCTTACTTGTCGGGAATTAAGAAAAGGGTTGGCAGTGCTAATTTTTTTTATTATTTTATCTTCCCTTTTCGTGGTTTTACGTCTTCTAGGAGCCCCTATCTTATTCATTGTGCTGTTCGTGGTTGTGTAAAGTGCAAGAGCATTATACACAAGTTTCCTTGAACACTTAAGATTTTTTTGCAATCTGTGAAACCAACAATCCATCATTTTTTAACTGAACAATTAGTGCACGTCTTTCTGGACCGCAGTGCTGTTTTCTACCCACTGAAACGATTTTAAATTGTTTAAACAATCACAATTTATTAAAAGAAACAAAAACTACTTACTTACTGCCGCAGAAATATCAAACTTCCCAATATTTTTACCGAATATCTAATGTGTGCTATTTATTTGTCCACTGCTAAACACGTTAAATTGTACTGAATGCATAAGTCAATATTTCTAAGGCAACTTGTTTACGATAAATAATCCGCAGATAAATGTCCAAACTTGTTGATAATTAAATTCTTTAATATTACCGTTTTTGTTAGGTTTTTTTTAAAATATTTCAAGTGTGCTATTTATATGACCGCGACGGTATATATATATATATATATATATATATATATATATATATATATATATATATATATATATATATATATATATATATATATATATATATATATATATATATACAGTGACCGGCAAAAAGTTCGCAACATATGGGAAAAATTTTTATTAGGAGAGTATCGGAAAAACTTTCCCAGGGGATCGGTTCTGCATGTCCGATAACCTAAAAATCGATTTTGACATACGTCACGTGACCACTGGTATAGCGTCAAATTAAAAAAAAAATTGTTAATTTACAAAAAGTGAGGTTAGTTGACGAGATATCAAAAAAAGTTATTTGAAAAAATTGCTTAGAATTAAATTCTAGGTCCTTGTGCAAAATTTTAAGATTTTATTTAAAAAAATTGGAAAACTCAATTTTTTTTAAATATTTTTTTATCGATTTACAAATTTCCGGTTTTTTTCGTTTAGATAGCTTGGCTAATGTAAAGCCCATGTATCTGGATGAAAATAAACGAATGTAGTAGTTTTTTCTATAATTGACAGGACAAAATTAAAAAAAACAGGGTTTCGCCGGACGCTAGCTGTTGCAATGATTTGTATCTAGCAGCAGTGTCAAAATTTTAGAGACATTTCAATGAGATTACATTGAGAAAACCTTAATCGTCTTAAATATATCTGAAGTTCGACTTTTTGTAAAGTTAAGGGGATTAAAATAGATAATAAACAAAAAATTACCTGTTTATTTAATCGAAATTTCATAAACGAAAACCAATGTAAGAAAAACTCAAAAGTAGTCAAATTCTGTACTAACAACACAAAAAATCATTGTTTTTCCTTGGGTGCACAAAATTTAAAACTCAGTATGACCACCATTTCTCTCCATACATACTGTTGTTCTCGAGCGCAACTCTCGATTTACATTTCGGAGCATTTTACGATTTATTTGCAATACACAATTTATAATGACATTCTCTAAATTTTGTATATTCCTAAAGGGTCGATGTTTGTACACAGGGTTCTTTAGGTATCCCCACATAAAAAAATCTAACGGAGTCAGATCTACAATTCTACAATTGACAGGACAAAATCGAAAAAATAGGTGTTCGCCGGACGCTCGCTGTTGCAATGGTTTGAATCTAATGAAATGACTGTATCAAGATTTTATTAAGATTTTTCGCACATAAATTTAACAACCAGGTCTATTTAGTTGTACTTAAAACTACCAAAGCAGGCTCTGAAATTAAAACAACCAAATAATCTAGTAGGTTAAAAACAACAGAAAAATGTCAAACAAATTATAATTTGTTTGATTTCAACCTATGTCATTGGTTTATGTCTCGCATCTTACTAAGTTTGATATTTTACATAAGTTTATTAATATTTTATTCCTTAAAATGGCACCCACACTACTTCTTCAGGAAAAGATAGAAATTATTTTAATTTCTGGAGATAATTACAAAAGCCATAGAGAAACAGCAGCAATTTTTAATGAGAGGCACCCCGATAAATCCCTCCATTATTCCACAGTATCTCGTCTAGTCAATAAATTTAAAGAAGCGGGATCGGTAGAAAATCAGTATAAAGTTTCCCATGAAAAACCGGTAACAGGTGACGAAGGTTCTCTGGATGTGTGTTTGTCGATCACAGAAACACCCCAATTAGCAGTTAGTCAAATATCGGAGATCACTAACATTCACGAAAGATCTGTGCGGAGGATATTAAAAAGAAACAAATTTCATCCGTACAAACCTAAATTTGTACAAGTATTAAAAGATAGGGATTATGACGCCCGCTTCGATTTTTGTGCCTGGTTCCAGGGTATGATTGAGGAAGATTTTAATTTCCCAAAGAACGTTCTTTTCTCGGATGAAGCTACATTTACCTCTAACGGAACCGTCAGTTCACAAAACTGTAGATGGTGGGCCACCGAAAACCCAGACTTTGTAATTCAGAGTAAAGACCAATATAGTTTTAAGGTTAATGTGTGGTGCGGAATTTTCAACCTCAGAATAGTGGGACCTTTTTTCTTTAGAGACAATTTAAATTCAGAACGATATTTAGAATTTCTACAAACTGAGATATCTGACTTTTTAGACAATTTGTCATTAGCCGAAAGAAGAAATTTATACTTTCAACAAGACGGAGCTAGCATTCATTCCACAAATGAGGTGAAGAGATGGCTGGATCAAGAATTTGGAAACCAGTGGATAGGACGGTTTTCTGAAAATCCGTGGCCTGCGAGATCACCAGATCTGACTCCGTTAGATTTCTTTATGTGGGGATACCTAAAGAACTCTGTGTACAAACATCGACCCTTTAGGAATATACAAAATTTAGAGAATGTCATTAGAAATTGTGTATTGCAAATAAATCGTAAAATGCTCCGAAATGTTAATCGAGAGTTGCGCTCGAGAACAATAGTATGTATGGAGAGAAATGGTGGTCATACTGAGTTTTAAATTTTGTGCACCCAAGGAAAAACAATGATTTTTTATGTTGTTAGTACAGAATTTGACTACTTTTAAGTTTTTCTTACATTGGTTTTCGTTTATGAAATTTCGATTAAATAAACAGGTAATTTTTTGTTTATTATCTATTTTACTCCCCTTAACTTTACAAAAAGTCGAACTTCAGATATATTTAAGACGATTAAGGTTTTCTCAATGTAATCTCATTGAAATGTCTCTAAAATTTTGACACTGCTGCTAGATACAAATCATTGCAACAGCTAGCGTCCGGCGAAACCCTGTTTTTTTTAATTTTGTCCTGTCAATTGTAGAAAAAACTACTATATTCGTTTATTTTCATCCAGATACATGGGCTTTACATTAGCCAAGCTATCTAAACGAAAAAAACTGGAAATTTGTAAATCGATAAAAAAATATTTAAAAAAAATTGAGTTTTCCAATTTTTTTAAATAAAATCTTAAAATTTTGCACAAGGACCTAGAATTTAATTCTAAGCAATTTTTTCAAATAACTTTTTTTGATATCTCGTCAACTAACCTCACTTTTTGTAAATTAACAATTTTTTTTTTAATTTGACGCTATACCAGTGGTCACGTGACGTATGTCAAAATCGATTTTTAGGTTATCGGACATGCAGAACCGATCCCCCGGAAAAGTTTTTCCAATACTCACCTAATAAAAAATTTTCCCATATGTTATATATATATATATATATATATATATATATATATATATATATATATATATATATATATATATATATATATATATACAGGGTGTTATATAATTTACTGCATATACAGTCAACTTCGGATATAACGAACCACCAAGGGGATCTTTAAACAGTTCGTTATAGCAGGGCGTTCGTTATATCCGAAGTGCAGACAATAAAACAAATATGTACTATGTACATACATATGTATAGGTACTTTTTGTGAGTCGTTTATTATAATCAATACATAATAGTATTTTTAAATTATGTACTTATTAAACATACATATTTGTATAATTTATGCAAAATCAGTAATTTGAAATTTTTTCTTTTTTCTAGTACATGTTTTTCAATTTTAATTTGTAAGTAATCACCAGACTCAATCAACACTCTTGTTGTCAAAATTATTATTATTAAAATTTACGAATATTAATAGTCTTTGACTTTTGTAACTGATAGTCCCTACAGATTTAGGCATTTACAACCCCATTTTGCAGATTTGTAATTATGTCAACTTTTTCTGCAAGTGTTTATAAACTTTCGCTTGGTGAATTTTGGCGTGCTCTGCTCCATGCTAGAACAATATTCCCTCGCCTATTGCCGAAATTAAACTACAAATTGAAATGGCGCCTGACAGGTCGCTTCTCGACTCGTTATCCGAGAATACCAACCATAGAGAAGCGACAAAACGTGTCGGTGCCTTTGATATTTAGGGTAACCAGTTTTGCTGACCTTGGGCAGACACGTATCCACAATATTGAACGGAGAAAGATATTTCGTCACACTAATGATGCGGTATAGACAAAAGTCCACATTATCGTCGCACATGCCCTGTGAAATCTTCTATTGTCTTTGTCGCTTCTCTATGGTTGCTATTCTCGGCCGTTACTGTACGAATATAGAAGTGATACGTACGTAAAATTTCGACAGTTCGTTATAACCGAACTTCCACAAGCAAAAACTAATCAAAATAGGGTTCGCTATAGCCGATAGTTCGTTATAGCCGGGTTCGTTATAAACGAACAAAAAATACATACATTCTTATGGCGTTTTGGCCGGACCATAATTTTTGTTCGTAATAACCGGTGGTTCGTTATATGCGGAGGTCGTTATATCCGAAGTTCACTGTATTTGAATGAGTGACTCCTGGGGTAGTCTACAGACACACCCAATACTTTTTTCCCTCAAATCGCACATTTTTTTATTTTAAAAAATGCCCAAATACCGGCCCTTATTCGACGCATCTGAAGAGCCGGACTTCACGGGCTCTAATATTATAAAGAAAAAACAAATGATCCAGTCGGGGCATTGCCAAACTTAAATAATATTGTGACATCTCATTTTTTTATCAGTCTTGGTGAAAACCGAAAATAATAATAATAATCGTCTTTATTTAAAGAACAGAAACCAAAATTTACAAAACAATACAATTAGGCGAATTTTAGCTAAACAGCTACTCTTACAATTAAACTAAATGTAAGGACATTAAACATAATGATAGCAAAGTAGATGGCCTAGACTCAATTTATCTCTAAAACACCCCTGTTTAATCTTGGCTTTAAAAGTTCTCGGTAGAGATTTCTTGATTAAAGGATCTATTTTGTTGTACAATTGAGCAGCAATATATGAAAATGAACGTTGATAAAATACCATTCCATGTTTAGGAGTACTTAATAAATGACTCGATCTTATGTGGACGGAATGCTGATTTGATCTAAAATTAAGTTTTCGGTGAAGGTAAGGAGGAGTTCCCGTGAGTAACAAGCAATGAGTAAAAGATAGTAAATTAATCTCCCACTGTTGAGCCGTTGGCAACCAACGTAAAATTTTAAGCCTTGCAGATCACACTATCATACTTCCTCAAACCAAACAAAAATCTACAACATGTTCGCTGAACTCTTTGAATCTTTGAACTGTAAACACAATTTGTAAACATTGGCCACATCTTATTTTACCTTGTATTTTTGTACAAAAAATACGTTAGAAGCATCACAAGATTTACTAAAAGTAATAAATGGCCTAAAATATTTTATTTTTCTGTTAAATAGTAATAAATGTAAGTTAATAAGGTTTTATTATTTATAGGTTATATTATTTCTAAAGGTTTATTTAAAGTCGCTCCGAGTCATTTATAAATCTATAAATCGCACTTTTTCTTTCCTAGTTCATTAGACAAAGACGTACGTGTAACCGAGTGTTCAGACCGAGGTTCAGCCGTTTTCCTAAGCAACCAGCACAGACAGCAACACTTCTGAGCTCCAACACTCCAATGCTATTTTATCTCTTTCTACTACCATTCTTGATTCGATTACGTAGTTCGTAAACTAAACCCCTAGGGGAAATGTTTTTATAACAAACAACAAATATAAGGATTCACGTTCGATACGGTCACAGTATACGGACATCGAATCCTTTCTTAATAAATCCATGGTCCATACACTATATTGCCATAGTTAAAAATCGAAAGAACCAAACATTCACCTAATTTCTTTCTGATATTAAAAGAAAACTTTTCTATTGGCATAAAGTAACTTCAAAGAGCAGTAAGACTTTCTAAGCAGCTAGTTCACATGCTCAACAAATTTTAGTTTATTATCAATAAGTAGCACTAGATTTTTTGTACAACTGGTATATGGAATTAGTATATTGTTAATTGATAAAGAAAAATTTGTACTTAATTCAGGCCTGTGACTGCCAAATAACATATAAAATGATTTCTTAGGACTCATAATAATTAAATTGTGAGAAAATGCAACGTTATTAATAATGTTAAGATCTTCATTAATGGTATTTCTCGCATAATTAACGTCATCTGAATCAAAATTAAGATAAATTTGAGTATCATCAGCGTATCCTTGTATAGAACATGTCTCGAGTCTAGAAAACATATCAGATTTATAGATTAAGCACAATAGAGGGCCCAGTATAGAACCCTGAGGCACCCCGCTAGATACGGGGGTGCTTCTAGATAACTCTTCGTTAATTATTACTCTTTGGGTCCTATTTGATACACAGTTACTAAAAAAATTTAAAGAATTTTGATCAAACCCCAGGTATTTAAGATTGGAAATTAAAACTGAGGGATTGACTGTGTCAGACGCTTTAGAAAAGTCCAACAGCACCAATGCCGTTACCTTTTTATCATCCACAGCTTTAACAATATCGTCAATAACATGCAAAGGTGCTACCGTGGTGCTGTGATCCTTTCTAAAGCCAGATTGACACTCAGGCAATATACTATTAGCAGTAAGATAGCTATAAATCAAAAGCATTTTAATTCCACAGATGGAATTTACCAAAGATTTATCAAAAATGTCTATTTTAATTTAATAGTTAGCACTTTTTTAATTAATATCGGAAAATATGGAACACTCGTGAATTCGGTTGAAATTGTAACCCAAACAAAATAGGCTATGTTGTACCATTAACACAAAGAATAGTCACTTACCTATTACGATATTTATTAACAAGATGAGCATACTACTAGCTTAAACCTTTTGCCTTTCAAAAAATGTTAAAAATCAAACAATAAATTGTTCATAACCGAGTTAAAAACATACTTCGCGAAAGTTCTTTCTGCGATGCTTCAAAATTTCACTGCGCCACAAAAAACACCCATTTATTCCTTATTTCTTTGGTAGGGTTCTGCCCTTGGTATTATTATTCGCATAAACTAACGGTTTTTGTCAATATTGTAACTTTTTCCACTCACTTAATCGTGTGAAATACCACCAATAAAAATAACAAGAATCAGTAATAAATGCATTGCTATTTAAAAATAATTTTAGTATTTTTATTCTAGGATAGCTATACACGTTTGTTGCACCAATAAAAGTGTAAACTACTATTTTTTTATATTCCTATTCCATTAGTTTAATAAACCAAAAATTGACTTAAACTTCATATATATTTAGAAACATTTAATTTATGTAATTGTACTGTTACTGGAGTCCATATTTGCCGTAATTAAGAATAATTACCTACATAAATACAAAACTTTGGTGCAACTAACTCTCCCTGCAACTGCAGTGCGAAAACTGTCCGAGCTCGAATTTCAACACAATCAACAACACAACAAGGATCAGTTGCGGTACACAGGGAAAACGTATATTTTTGCAAAAATAATTTTTATGTGCAAATAATGCATAATTAATAATTAATTATTTGACAATGTTTTTCCAAAAGAGAATAAATTGTAATAAACATGTGAACCCATAAACGTCACGGGGTAGCAGGTAAATGATTATTTATTATATCGGAGAAAATTGGTTACGGTTGCGGCGTTTGTAATGATAAAAAATTCTACTCTTAAAGTAAATTGTTTTACTGGCCTTACAACTTTTTAGCCAAGCTTGTACATTAAATTTGGATCACTTAACACAAAAATATTAGTAAATTTACAAAAATGCAGGTAATTGTAGAATAAACAATAAAATAGTATATAGTAAATACCAAATAAAAATTGGAAAAGGAATTTAACGTCCTTCGTCAAAGTACATCAATGCAAGCTGTGTTCTCGGCGGCGTTTGATCTAACGGTGCAAATACTGATAAAAGATCGTAGCGGGTTAAAAAGTATCACACAATTGTTAAATTCGTTTGGTGTGTTGTGAGGTAAAGATCTCCTGCAGAATGCCGTTAAGTTCGTGTGTAGACTGACTTTAGTGTTTGTTTAAAGTAAAAAAGTAAAGAAAGTATTAAAATGAGTGCGAAAAAAAGCTGAAGTTAGAATGGGTAATACCTCATTCTGATGTTTTATTTCAAAGTGATACTGAGTACAGAACTGAATTTTGCTTTTTCCATTAGCAAATAACTTTAAGTAAACATCTAGACCAAGAGTCGGCAACTAACTTCTAGTAGGGTTCGGATACATTGAAAAATTGTATCGAGGTCCGAAGAAAAAAAAAGAAAAACTTTAAATGGAAGTATTTGTTCTTACAAATTACTTAAGTTTTTTTGGCAGTCCAGTTTTCTACCGTCCGCGGTCCGAATCCGGACCGCGGTCCGCCAGTTGCTGACCGCTGATCTAGACCCATAGTCGTCCCACGTAGTGGGAAAATTAGTTGTTAGTGTTACATTGTAGGAAAAAGTATTTTGCGGATATTTGCATACATATGACAGTTCTATCCCCTACATGCCCTCGGGGCATACCAACTATGTTTTGCGTGAAGTTCTTTTTACTGACAAAATTTTTAATTTTTTTTTTTAGTTTTACACAATATTGGCACAAGTTAATTTTTGTTCTGAGAATGTTATTCTAATACACCCACCTTAACAGGTGTACATAAATTATCAGCATTTGTATGTTGACAGAATATATGAAAATGTGTCCTCAGTCCTCTCCGCAAATTTCTTTGTCGAGGTTACCCTCACTCGGCTAGAATGTTTGCACGTAGATTAAATAATTTTCGAACATACCTATCATTAACTAGGTATAAGTAAAGGTACGCCATTATGGTATTTGAAATGAAAATACACTTAACACAGCACAACCACAGTTCTCTGCAAATTAGGTCACTATACCTGTTGGTAATCTCTTAATTATGTAGTACCTACTTGTGGGCCCAAAAGGCTGATCATATACAATAGCTAAGGAAAAGAGAGGTGTGTTTTGCAAGGTTGCCTACAAATTTTGGCATGAGGGTCAATAAATAATAAATGCCTAATTGACATTCCCATACAATTATTCTTTCTTACTCTGAAATAGAGTTTATTGCTTGTAAATTTAATTAGCTTTTGGGATATACAATAGAGATATCACTTATTTTTGTGTTCAGTTTCAGTGTAAACAAGTTAGTGGTGTGCTGAAATTATTTTGTTTTATATTATCTGTGACCATTTACAATAGCCGCAATGAGTACAAGTAAAAAACTTAAGTTGGAGTGGCTGCTTCCATATTCCACTATCTTATTTCAAGGGGAACAAGGTGTTTGGTGTACAGTGTGTAACTCTGAATTTATTTGTATACAACGAAATCACATCCAGCGACATGTCAAAGGTCCAAAGCATTTAGAGAAGATGCAATCTCATCCGGGGTCATCCGCATCTAGGGAACCTGATGTAATACACGCAGAGTTTTGCATGGATTTGTGTGAAGCCTTTGTTGCAGCTGACATTTCTCTCCATAAAATAAATAATCTATCTATGAAGACATTTTTGCAAAAATATTGCCACTACAGAGTACCAGACGAATCTACTCTTCGTAAAAGTTATGTGGATAAGGTATTCTCAAAAACTATTGACAAAATACTTCACAATATTGAAGGAAAAAAGTTGTGGTTTAGCATCGATGAAACCACCAGCAGGAAGACAATTAAAAGAACATTTTCCAAATTTGATTCACTTTACATGTCTACCTCATGCCTTGCATAGAGTATGTGAACTGATACGTGACTTCTATCCAGATATTGATACTTTGGTTAGTGAGGTAAAAAAAAGTTTTTCTTAAATCACCGGCGCGAATAAACAGATTTAGGGAAATGTGTCCTAATGTCCCATTGCTCCCACGACCTGTTATTACAAGGTGGCGAACATGGTTATCAGCCGTTATATATTACCATACAAATTACGACTTAGTTAAAAATGTTATTGACAATCTAACAGATGATGCTTTGAATGTAACAAGAAGTAAACAAGTTATAAGTGCACTGACACTTAAAAATGATTTAAAGTTTATTTCTGAAAATTTTGGACACCTTCCAGGTGTAATTGAACAGTTGGAGACACAAAACCTTCCCCTTTTGACTTCTTTTAATCTATTTCAGACAACCATATACAAGCTCAAAGCATGTCCTACCGAAATTGGTGAAAAATTAAAAGTGTATATACCAAAAATCTTAGAAAGAAATCCAGGATTTTCAGAAATAACAAATATTTTTGAAACATTGAAACTAAAAATACTGACTTGTATAAAATCATTTCCGTTTCGCTCCTGTTACAAGTTGTGATGTCGAAAAAGCATTTCTAGACTTAGATATATTCTTAATTATAAACGAACCTGTTTTACTGGAGCGAACTTTGAAAAAATGTTAATTATATCATGTAATGCCAATAAATTTTAATAGTCTAGATTTGTTTTCATTTTACATTACACAAAAATATTTTCACGCCGCCCATGTCGCTCATACGAGCTCGTATGATTTTTCCGTTCTTTACTTATAACTAAAGTTTGACAAATGGGGGTAATTCCAGAGACGGCTTCTAACCTAGTTGGAAATAAAATTAGGAGTCGATTTGAAAATAAAATACAAATATTTATTTACCCACATTGTGTTATTTGAAAGTGCGAGATACGAAAATATCATACAGGGTGTCTGAAAAGTCTTAGCATGGGCAAATATCTTTACTATTAATAAAGATAGCGACACCAAATTTTAGTTGTACCTTATTGGTTGATAAATCTACGTTTTTATGTAATTTGACTTTTTCAACCCCCTTGGGGGGTTACGCTAGGGAGTTGAGGTCGAAAATTTTGAATGCAAACCTATGCCGTGTGGCCTCTTCGTTTAAAAATCTTCAAAAAAGAAACATTGGTTTAGTATTTTAGTATTTATTTATTATTGTAATTCATTTTTAAATGGCAAGCCTATAAAACTTATAACTCGTAAATCGTATAATCGGTCGGGGCAAAAGTCGACCATTAGTCGACCTCTTGTGCCATACAGCACAAGTCGGCGCTGCTATTTTTTGTTTTGTGGGGCACTTTTTTCTAACTTTTCTCCAACTTTACTTCTTCATTTGTCGTTGTTATATGTTTTGTTTTTTGACATCTGCGCAGTAGACCAAAATGCGTACCACGCGCAAACCGAGCGTGCTAGACATGCGTACGCAAGTTCAGGAGATGTACTTGGGTGTCTACATTCGAACCTATTCACTTGTAAGAATATATCCCCAATAGTTAAGGTACCACTACGTAGTTAACTGTATAACTTTTTCCCAAGGTTTTTTCGACTTTATTTTTCGTTTTTTGCCATGTGCGCAGTAGACCAAAAGACATACCACGCGCAAACCGAGCGTGCTGGACATGCGCACGGACTTTTAGGAGATGGACTTTGGTGTCTACATTTGAACCCATTCACTTTTAAGAATCTATCTCCAGTAGTTAAGGTACCACTGCGTATTTAACTTTATAACGTTTTTCCCAAGTTTTTTCGATTTTATTTTTCTTTTTTTGCTATCTGCGCGGTGGCAAATAACGAAAAATACAATCGAAAAAAACTTGGGGAAAAAGTTTTACCATTGATCAAAATGCGTACCACGCGCAAACCAAGAGGGCTAGACAGTCGCACGAAATTTCAGGGGATGTACTTTGTTGTCTAAATTCGCAGTGGTACCTTAACTACTGGAGATATATTCTTAAAAGTGAATGGGTTCAAATGTAGACACCAAAGTCCATCTCCTGAAATTCCGTGCGCATGTCTAGCACGCTCGGTTTGCGCGTGGTACGCATTTTGGTCTACTGCGCACATGGCAAAAACTGAAAAATAAAGTCGAAAAAAACTTGGGAACTAAGTTATAAAGTTAAATACGTAGTGGTACCTTAACTACTGGAGATATATTCTGAAAAATGAATGGGTTCAAATGTAGACACCAAAGTCCAACTCCTGAAATTCCGTGCGCATGTCTAGCACGCTCGGTTTGCGCGTGGTACGCATTTTGGTCTACTGCGCAGATGTCAAAAACAAAACATATAAAAACGACAAATGAAGAAGTAAAGTTGGAAAAAAGTTAGAAAAAAGTGCCCTACACAACAAAACATAGCAGCGCCGACTTGTACTCTTTGGCACAAGTGGCCGACTAATGGTCGACTTGTGCCCCGCCCGATTATACGATTTACGAGTTATAATTTTTATAGGCTTGCCATTTAAAAATGAATTACAATAATAAATAAATACTAAAATACTAAAACAATGTTTCTTTTTTGAAGACTTTTAAACGAAG
The DNA here is from genome assembly GCA_963971165.1 of Philopedon plagiatum. Lineage (NCBI taxonomy): Eukaryota > Metazoa > Arthropoda > Insecta > Coleoptera > Curculionidae > Philopedon > Philopedon plagiatum. The sequence goes on along the minus strand of OZ020190.1, from coordinate 93,712,618 downwards.
AGGTCACACGGCATAGGTTTGCATCCAAAATTTTGGACCTCAACTCGCTAGCGTAACCCCCCAAGGGGGTTGAAAGAGTCAAATTACGTAAAAAAGTAGATTTACTAACCAATAAGGTACAACTAAAATTTGGTGTTGCTATCTTTATTAATAGTAAAGATATTTGCCCATGCTAAGACTTTTCAGACACCCTGTATGATATTTTCGTATCTCGCACTTTCAAATAACACAATGTGGGTAAATAAATATTTGTATTTTATTTTCAAATCGAATCCTAATTTTATTTCCAACTAGGTTAGAAGCCGTCTCTGGAATTACCCCCATTTGTTAAACTCTACTTATAACACATGAGACGGATCTCTAGATTTACAGGGTAGGTAGGGTTAATGAAACTCAGAAAACTGGTGGGCGGAAGCTGGTTTAATTGTCTTGGATTATTTTGGTGTAGGTGGTTACAATTTCTGATTTCAATTTCGCTAAAAATATAAGTTACAATTAATAAAAAATATTAGAATAACATTTCCCATTTACCTGACACTACGTCTGCACTGACAAAATGATATTTCTAAAAATATATTCGCAGCGTTTCAATCGAAAAGCTGCCAGCGAAATCAAGTAAGTAAAATTAAAAACCAGATAATACACTGGTTTCAGGTACGATAAAAAAACAATCTGCTAGTTTTTAGGGCACCCACAAAACATTCGGTATGTCGTTGAAAAAATTATATGTGCAGCTGAATGAGGATCTAAAGCGAAAAAATGAGATTATTATAGTCCAACAAAACTAGTTCCGTTTCACACAACATAGGACACTAAAATATGAAAAATTATCAAACAACTTCTTCGGCACACATGGTTTTTGACAGGACAACTACGAAATACATCTTATTTTTTATCTCGCTCTTGCCTTCGTCCGTCGCTTTCTGTTGTTGGCAGCTAGCCGTAGTGCCGTATAGAATATCTTTTAACTATATATGGGCGTATTCACGTTATTAGGGAGAATTTGCAAGAAGAAATTGCTGATACGCTAATTAATGAACGATAAAATTTAGAGTGGTATTTTTTAGTCAGAGTTTTCAGCTCATTTGCTAAATGAATCTACAAGCCTACCAGATTTTAATTTTTAGGAATGTTTTTATAAATCACGTAATAGAAACACCACATTAAATTTTATCGTTTTTCGCTTAACGTTGGTAGTTGAAAACCTCACTATGAAATATTTTGGCTTCGCCGTAGTTGGCAGTTTGGCGATCCAAACTGAGAACAGCGTGGCGTCCTCTTCAGGCGATTGGCTAGGGGGAATGTTTTCGTTTCATCTTTGTCTTCATTATCGCATTATTTGGCTTCTTTGTCAATTTTGTCGTCAATTTCTACCCCGGTAAACGTCAGCTGATTGCAGGTGGCTTCATTAATTTGAGTCGCCAATACTTTTCATTTTCCTTTTAAATTAGTTCCCAGTTTTTCACAACAAACTCTTTGTTTTTCTGTGGTTTTTTAATAGTGCTGATACCGTGGATTCTTTTATGCATCGTATTTAATTAGTTAGTGGAATGGTTTTTTCATTAATGGCAATACCTACGGTTTTGTTAGTATTGTGTAGTGTGTCAAGTTTAATGTAAACATCTTTTATAATAAGGGATGTGAGTTTTGCAGAGATTTTACTTTAAAAGGAAAAAAACACAAGTTTTCAATTTTTTATAGTAGTGACAAATACCGAGAAATCTTTTAAATTTTGTGTTTGATGCATTATTGGAACTTTTTTTAGTGTAGTCAGGCGTTAGTTCCTTGCATTAAATTAATGACTGATTTTATTGCTCGAATTATCCAATGAAGTAATTTAAAATGAAGCTAAAAATAAAGCAAATACGTTAGTTCATAAGGCTAGTAACAATATGCAGTAATATTCTTTATTTTTTGCCATTTTATTGGATCATTTTTTATTCGTTCGTAACGGCGACGTTCTGCTTCTCTTTTTTCTCGAGTATCTCTACTCTCGTAAGTTTTTTTTTTCGAGGGGCCATTTTGTATGCGTAAACTGTACATAGGCGGTTCTAGACCTCTATTTTGGGGAGGCTTAGCACCCCAAGCCCACACCTAAAACGCCTATGAAACTGTAAAATAAAATATAAGAGTCAGTCCTCTGGTAGTGCAAACAGTCCCCTGTATTTGTTTAAAGCAGGGGACTGTTGCCAGGGGACTGTTAAAACTAATGAAATCACATGGTATCGTAAATATTACTGAAGTATTGGACTTCATAGGCATTCCTAGAGTTCAGTGTTCATACTGTTCATTAAAGAAATAAAATGAAAAAGTAATAAATTCAACAGCACAAATAAAACATAAAAAGGGACTCGCCAGAGGACTGTGGCTCGAACTAGTTTTTACGTGGGTGTCCACTCGAATAGTTCGCGCTACACTAAACAAAACGGAGATGGCGTCCTCAAACGTTAAGGGAGCCAACTTCACACCACTAACGTTCCATTTCACTCAAATCATCGCGCGGTGGAGTAAAGAGATTATAATGGTAGCATTTTATAATTAAACCAGGGGACGGTGCTCAAAATTTGTGGACAAATTGTAGCTCAGTTTTATACAATTCAAAATCAATATTATGATTGAGAAATGAAGTTTTTATATACTGGAACTACAACTGTATGAAAAAATATTACTGAATAATTTGCTTACAATTACATGCATTTAAAATAATTGACTGAAACATGTTTTTTGAATTGGTGACCAACCAGGGGACTGTTTTTTCGGTATTTAGAAAATGAATAAATAATGATTAGAAAAATGTTTTCTTAAATTTTATAACATGCACGCATATAATTCATTATACATTTATATCTAAGATTAAAATTGCAATGGTTTTGAAAAGTTTCGTAATAAAAATCATGCGAGACACTGAGTTGCCCAGTTAGTAGAAAAATGCCCACCTATATTGGTATTTTCAAAAGAATTGTATTTTAAAGAGATTTTACTACAAAGATATACCATTATTTCTTATGCTAACTTGTTACATAAAAAATATTGATAAAATTGGCAACTTGCTCCGTATCATGTGTTTCTTGCCAGTGGCGGGTACCGCTGGTTTGAGAAAATTTAAGGGGCTATTACCAGCTTATTATTGCGAAGCGCCATTTATGACTATTTTTCTTCAATCTGAATTCGTATCAGGATTTACCAGTTTCCATATATGCAGTGAATTTCATAACACCCTGTATATATATATATATATATATATATATATATATATATATATATATATATATATATATATATATATATATATATATATATATATATATATATATATACCGGGTGTCAACGAGATCACTTTCCGGCTGCCATTTGTTTAGTATTTAATCGAACAAGATGAAACTTGGCAGGAGTCATAGGCTAATGAAAAGTCACTTTTCTAGGTACTTGCCAAATTTCGACGACTTCCGGTTTAGCCGGAAGTGACACCAACTTTAGATTTTCAAATGAGACACCCTGTATATTTCTTGATTTTTGGAATCTAGAGATCATTTTACGTACAACTGTGTTATTTTTATTAATTTTTGTGTCAATTTACCATTTTTAAAACAATTTTTTTCTTTTAATCTGGAGTGCCATGACCCACCTTAAATCGTTCTAATAGACGTGTATATCTGCACAAAAATACCTACACAATTTTATCACCTTTCATTTGTCTTACCAGAGCGTTCAAAGTTGACTAAATCACTTTTTGCAACTTAAAAAAAATTAATACAACTATAACACTTTCATTAATTTAGTAGTTTTAGTTTTTTATTACGAATCCAACGGTGCATCACAACATTGAAATTCTCTTGGTGTTTCTAAAGAAAACTACATTTTATTGCAATAGCCATTTTATATGGTTTGATCAAACATGCAACTGCACGACGCGACGATCAAATATTATATCCACTTAACCATGACAAAACTGAATAATAATAATGGGTGGCTGTAAACAATTCGCCACAAACCAGAAACATAATATTAAACACCAGAAAAAATAATTGTTTACAAATTTGTAAAATTCTATCATTTATCCTGAATTCAATTTTTTCCATGGCAAACTTAACAATATTTTGAGGCTTTATTCCGTTATTTTTTAAACAGCTATAATTTAATTGTCTGTTATGGCTAACTGGATATAATATTTGATCGTCGTGCAATTACATGTTTGATCAAACCATAACAAATGGCTATGGCAATAAAATGCAGTTTTCTTTAGAAAATCCGAGATAATTTTGATGTTGTGATGCACCGTTGGATTCGTAATAAAAAACTACATCTAATTATACTATGAAAGTGTTATAGTTGTATTTAATTTTTTTAAGTTATTATCAAAAAAGTGATTTAGTCAACTTTGAACGCTCTGGTAAGACAAATGAAAGGTGATAAAATTGTGTAGGTATTTTTGTGCAGATATACAGGTCTATTAGTACGATTTAAAGTGGGTCATGGCACTCTAGATTAAAACAAAAAATTTGTTTTAAAATGATAAATTAACACAAAAAGTAATAGCTATAATACAGTTGTACGTAAAACGTAAAATGATCTCTAGATTCCAAAAATCAAGAAATATACAGGGTGCCTGATCTGAAAATTCAAAGTTGGGGTATAAATGACAGCCGGAAAGTGATCTCGTTGACACCCGGTATATATATATATATATATATATATATATATATATATATATATATATATATATATATATATATATATATATATATATATATATATATATATATATATATGGGTCATTCCATGTCAACCGGATCAGCGCTGTCGCCAAAATTTGGAGCCACTTAAAAATACGTATAAGGGCTCAATTTGACGGTCGGACAATAAGCTTCAAAATGCCGTATGCGCTTTTGCAAAAATCAAGATGGCGACATCAATATGGCTGCCAAAACCTTGAAACTTTGGATCGATCAAGCGGATTAGGGCTGTCGTCAAAATTTTAGGTTATGAAACAATAGGTATAAGGGTTTAGTTTAGAGCTCAAATAAGAAACTACCAGGAGGTATAAACACTTTTGCAAAAATTAAGATGGTGGTGTCAATATGGCGGTTCTAATCATGTAATTTGCTAATGATGTATCAAAAAATACAATCTCAGGTCCAATGAATGAGACAAGTGAATGTTAAACCGTTCACAAGTAGCAAGTGAGCTTACGGATCAAAAAACTGGTTGACGGAACTCAAATCATACAATGGCGGATCCAAGATGGCGGGCTTTCGACCAAATCCCGATAGAAATGGCATTAAAATACCCGAATTGGTTTAAAAATCAGTTGCTAAGGATATGAATCTAAAAAAAGTATAATTTATTTCCTATATGTAAAATGGCGAATGCAAGATGGCGGACGTTTGCCAAAATGTAGAAGAACCCGCTGCTTAAATTACCAAATCTGACGCAAATGGATAGGAAAGGATTTGTAAAGGCGCATATGCGTAACCCAATTAATTTTAAACTTACAAAATGGTGGATCCAATATGGTGGACGTATATGAAAACCTCGAAAGTAAATGCCGTTAAGGCCATCAAATTTGTCTAAAAATTGGTTGATAGCGATTTTTAAGGTAACGTAACTCTAAATTGGTGTAGCTCATTCCAAGCTATAAAGTCTAGGATCCAAGATTGCGGACATAACTGGAATTATCATTTAATGTCTTGTGGACTTGGATCTCTTCAAAAACAATTTTTTGAAGATTGACTATTATCAACCGGTTAGGAATTTTAAATGTAATTAGTAGTAATCAACTATCTTTATTTTACAAAGAAAGTCTCAACGACTTGCATATTGCTTAGCAATTACAGTTTTTTTTGCACCAGAGTACCTTTTTTACCTCCAGTTTATTATCAGAAGTTGGAATAAATACTTTGTATGTTTTTCACAGCAGGTGGGTTAGTATACTGCCCATTTAGTATTTTTCCTAATTTTGTATGATCTTGCGTCCACCATATTGGATCCACCATTTTGTAAGTTCGAAATTAATTGGGTTACGCATATGCGCCTTTACAAATCCTTTCCTATCCATTTGCGTCAGATTTGGTAATTTAAGCAGCAGGTTCTTCTACATTTTGGCAAACGTCCGCCATCTTGCATTCGCCATTTTACACATAGGAAATAAATTATACTTTTTTCAGATTCATATCCTTAGCAACTGATTTTTAAACCAATTCGGGTATTTTAATGCCATTTCTATCGGGTTTTGGTCGAAAGCCCGCCATCTTGGATCCGCCATTGTATAATTTGAGTTCCGTCAACCAGTTTTTTGATCCGTAAGCTCACTTGCTACTTGTGAACGGTTTAACATTCACTTGTCTCATTCATTGGACCTGAGATTGTATTTTTTGATACATCATTAGCAAATTACATGATTAGAACCGCCATATTGACACCACCATCTTAATTTTTGCAAAAGTGTTTATACCTCTTGGTAGTTTCTTGTTTGAGCTCTAAACTAAACCCTTATACCTATTGTTTCATAACCTAAAATTTTGACGACAGCCCTAATCCGCTCGATCGATCCAAAGTTTCAAGGTTTTGGCAGCCATATTGATGTCGCCATCTTGATTTTTGCAAAAGCGCATACGGCATTTTGAAGCTTATTGTCCGACCGTCAAATTGAGCCCTTATACGTATTTTTAAGTGGCTCCAAATTTTGGCGACAGCGCTGATCCGGTTGACATGGAATGACCCATATATATATATATATATATATATATATATATATATATATATATATATATATATATATATATATATATATATATATATATATATATATATATATATATATATATATATATATATATATATATATATATATATATATTATATTATTACCAACCCGCATTAAGGCAGCGTGGTAAGGTATGCCTTACGACCCTAAGCATGCACATGAAACCTAGGCCGCGGCCCTCATTCTCCGTAGGCCCAAATGGCCCCAGGGCGGGTAGTCCCCGGGAATCAGCCAGGCGGGCAGAGGGTGCTAAGAATCTGCGGAGTCTAAATCACTACCCACTCAAAACAACATCGCTATTTATAGCAACTTACAACTGCCGAACACTCTCAAACCAGACCAGAATCGTGGAGCTGGAAAAAGAGGCAGAAAATATTAAGTGGGACATCATAGGCATCAGCGAAGTAAGGCGCAAAGAAGAAGAGCTAATAGAACTTGAATCGGGCAACATCTTCTACTACCGAGGAACACCAACTGGCAAAATAAGCGGCGTCGGATTTCTAATCAATAAAACTTGGAAAGACAGAATAATAGATGTTACAAGTATCTCTGACCGGGTAGCCAGTTTAACCCTACGGCTATCAAAGAGATACACCATACAGATTGTCCAAGCATACGCCCCAACGGCCAGCTACTCAGACGACGTAGTAGAAGAATTCTACTCTGAAGTTACTCAAGCACTAAACAGTAACAAAAGCCAATTCAAGTACCTGATAGGCGACTTCAATGCAAAAATAGGAAGACAAAAGGACCAAGAGCAACAAGTAGGAAACTTTGGATTTGGTGAAAGGAACGAACGAGGAGAAAGGCTTGTACAATACGCAAATTATCAGAATATGTCCATAGCAAACACGTTCTTCAAGAAAAACCCAAATAGGAAATGGACATGGCAAGGCCCAAATGGAACTATCAAGAACGAAATAGACTTCATCCTAACCAACAAGATGAACCCGATAAAAGATGTCAGCGTCCTCAACAAATTTCGGATAGGTAGCGACCACAGGCTAATCAGAGCAAGAGTTATACTGAACACGAAACTCGAAAGACTGAAACTGGTCAGAAAGCCAATGGCAACAGGAGTAGACACAAATAAACTCGTCGAAAACTCCGAACAATACCAGGCGCTACTCAACAACAGACTACAAGACCAGGCAGAAAGCACAGAGCTCATGGAAACTATCCTAAGCTGTGCCAAAGAAATAGCTGGTCCAAGAAAACATAATCAGCACAAGAAGCTATCTGATGAAACTAGGACGCTGCTAAGACAACGAAGGGAAATGAAGGCCACAACCAACGTGCAAAGAATAGAATACACTGAGCTGTGCAAGACAATAAGAAAGAAGATTGCAGAAGACATCAAAAATTACAACGAAAAACTAGTAGAAACTGCAATCGAAAACAGAAAAAGCTACAAGACTAGTAGAAACTGCAATCGAAAACAGAAAAAGCTACAAGACCGCTAAGAAATCCCTCCTCATAGGCAAGAAACAAGTAGTGGCACTAACAAATAACAACGCCAGAGTCACAAATAGAGAAGATATAATAAACCTAGTAACCAAATTCTATAGTGAACTATACAAGGCCCCGGAGACAATACAGGAACAGGTAACGACACCACGAATAAATGACGACACCCCGGAAGTTCTCGTGGAAGAAGTAGAGAAGGCGCTTAATAGCATGAGAAATGGTAAAGCAGCAGGCAATGATGGTGTGATGGTCGAATTAATCAAATACGCAGGTAAAACAACATGGAAAATCCTAGCAAAAATCTACACTAACTGCCTAAGATCAAGACATATACCACAAAGTTGGAATAGCGCCAATATAATTCTAATCCACAAGAAAGGCAGTAAAGAAGACATAAGAAACTATCGACCAATCAGCCCTCTACCAATTATAGACAAGGTATTCACAAAGATCATAAATACCAGAATACAGAATACGCTAGATGCTGCACAACCACGGGAACAAGCTGGCTTTAGAAGTGGCTTCAGCACAATCGACCACATACATACATTAAGGGAGGTCATCAGTCGAACAAAAGAATATGAAATACCACTGGCACTAGCCTTCATAGACTTCGAGAAGGCGTTCGACTCGATATATCCCAAGGCTATAATAGAAGCCCTAAGTAGTCAGGGTGTCGACAAACCGTATATAGAAACTCTGGCAAACATATACAAAGAAGCCAAAGCCAGAGTCATGATATACGAAGGATCTCCGGAATTTCCCACAACTAACGGAGTACGTCAAGGAGACGCAATATCTCCAAAGCTCTTCACGGCCACACTTGAAGAAATCTTCCGTCAGTTGGACTGGTACAACAAAGGTCTATGCATAGACGGAGAACACCTCAACCACCTAAGATTCGCTGATGACATTGTACTAATCGCCAAGAACCCTGATGAACTTCAACGGCAAATTGACGAACTAAATACAGCATGCAATAAAGTAGGTCTGAAGATGAACCTAGCCAAAACAAAGATAATGTACAATGAACTGGTAGACAAACAAGGCATACAAGTAAACAACACCACACTGGAAATAGTAGAAGAATACATATACCTGGGTCAACTAATACACATCTCGGGATCTCTACTACCAGAAATCAACAAGAATAAAGCTAGCATGGAGAGCATTCGGTAGAAACTCCATCATATTCAAATCTAGAATGCCACTCTACCTAAAGAAGCGAACGTTTGATCAATGTATACTACCAGTCATGACATACGGATGTGAAACCTGAATACTAAAAACAGACATAACAAGAAAACTCCAGGTAGCACAAAGAGCTATGGAACGATGCATGCTAGGAATAACTAGGAGGGACCGCAAGAGAATAGAGTGGATAAGACAGAAAACCCAGGTAATAGATGTCGTCCACAGAATCAAGTCCCTAAAATGGCAATGGGCAGGACACTTGGCGAGAAGAACTGACAATAGATGGACCACAAGAATTACACAATGGTACCCCAGAGGCGTGAAAAGACCAAGAAGACGCCCAAATTTGAGATGGGACCATGATATAAAGAAATTATCAGGATTAACCTGGGCCCGCATAGCCAACAATATACAACAATGGGCCGAAATGAAAAATCAATATGTAAGGGAGGCTACACCATAATTGGAAATGGTTGAAACAGCTGAAAATGATGATGATGATGATGATGATGATGATGATGATATATATATATATATATATATATATATATATATATATATATATATATATATATATATATATATATATATATATATAGGGTGTTATGAAATTCACTGCATATATTGAAACTGGTAAATCCTGATATGAATTCAGATTGAAGAAAAATAGTCATAAATGGCGCTTCGCAATAATAAGCTGGTAATCGCCCCTTACATTTTCTCAAACCAGCGGTACCCGCCACTGGCAAGAAACACATGATACGGAGCAAGTTGCCAATTCTATCAATATTTTTTATGTAACAAGTTAGCATAAGAAATAATGGTATATCTTTGTAGTAAAATCTCTTTAAAATACAATTCTTTTGAAAATACCAATATAGGTGGGCATTTTTCTACTAACTGGGCAACTCAGTGTCTCGCATGATTTTTATTACGAAACTTTTCATAACCATTGCAATTTTAATCTTAGATATAAATGTATAATGAATTATATGCGTGCATGTTATAAAATTTAAGAAAACATTTTTCTAATCATTATTTATTCATTTTCTAAATACCGAAAAAACAGTCCCCTGGTTGGTCACCAAATCAAAAAACATGTTTCAGTCAATTATTTTAAATGCATGTAATTGTAAGCAAATTATTCAGTAATATTTTTTCATACAGTTGTAGTTCAAGTATATAAAAACTTCATTTCTCAATCATAATATTGATTTTGAATTGTATAAAACTGAGCTACAATTTGTCTACAAATTTTGAGCACCGTCCCCTGGTTTAATTATAAAATGCTACCATTATAATCTCTTTACTCCACCGCGCGATGATTTGAGTGAAATGGAACGTTAGTGGTGTGAAGTTGGCTCCCTTAACGTTTGAGGACGCCATCTCCGTTTTGTTTAGTGTAGCGCGAACTAGTCGAGTGGACACCCACGTAAAAACTAGTTCGAGCCACAGTCCTCTGGCGAGTCCCTTTTTATGTTTTATTTGTGCTGTTGAATTTATTACTTTTTGATTTTATTTCTTTAATGAACAGTATGAACACTGAACTCTAGGAATGCCAATGAAGTCCAATACTTCAGTAATATTTACGATACCATGTGATTTCATTAGTTTTAACAGTCCCCTGGCAACAGTCCCCTGCTTTAAACAAATACAGGGGACTGTTTGCACTACCAGAGGACTGACTCTTATATTTTATTTTACAGTTTCATAGGCGTTTTAGGTGTGGGCTTGGGGTGCTAAGCCTCCCCAAAATAGAGGTCTAGAACTGCATATGTACAGTTTACGCATACAAAGTGGCCCCTCGAAAAAAAAAACTTACGAGAGTAGAGATACTCGAGAAAAAAGAGAAGCAGAACGTCGCCGTTACGAACGAATAAAAAATGATCCAATAAAATGGCAAAAAATAAAGAATATTACTGCATATTGTTACTAGCCTTATGAACTAACGTATTTGCTTTATTTTTAGCTTCATTTTAAATTACTTCATTGGATAATTCGAGCAATAAAATCTTTGAGACATTTTTTCAGCCAAAATGACCCTGTTAGTAGAGAAATGCCCAGGTACCAAAAAACATTGACAACACAATACAGTTATTAATTTAATGCAAGGAACTAACGCCTGACTACACTAAAAAAAGTTCCAATAATGCATCAAACACAAAATTTAAAAGATTTCTCGGTATTTGTCACTACTATAAAAAATTGAAAACTTGTGTTTTTTTCCTTTTAAAGTAAAATCTCTGTAAAATTCACTTCCCTTATTATAAAAGATTTTTACATTAAACTTGACACACTACACAATACTAACAAAACCGTAGGTATTGCCATTAATGAAAAAACCATTCCACTAACTAATTAAATACGATGCTTAAAAGAATCCACGGTATCAGCACTATTAAAAAACCACAGAAAAACAAAGAGTTTGTTGTGAAAAACTGCGAACTAATTTAAAAGGAAAATGAAAAGTATTGGCGACTCAAATTAATGAAGCCACCTGCAATCAGCTGACGTTTACCGGGGTAGAAATTGATGACAAAATTGACAAAGAAGCCAAACAATGCGATAATGAAGACAAAGACGAAACGAAAACATTCCCCCTAGCCAATCGCCTGAAGAGGACGCCACGCTGTTCTCGGTTTGGATCGCCAAACTGCGAACTACGGAGAAGCGAAAATATTTCATAGTGAGGTTTTCAACTAGCAACGTTAAGCGAAAAACGATAAAATTTAATGTGGTGTTTCTATTACGTGATTTATAAAAACATTCCTAAAAATTAAAATCTGGTAGGCTTATACTCGTAGATTCATTTAGCAAATGAGCTGAAAACTCTGACTAAAAAATACCACTCTAAATTTTATCGTTCATTAATTAGCGTATCCGCAATTTCTTCTTGCAAATTCTCCCTAATAACGTGAATACGCCCATAGTTAAAAGATATTCTATACGGCACTACGGCTAGCTGCCAACACCAGAAAGCGACGGACAAAGGCAAGAGCGAGATAAAAAATAAGATGTATTTCGTAGTTGTCCTGTCAAAAACCATGTGTGCCGAAGAAGTTGTTTGATAATTTTTCATATTTTAATGTCCTATGTTGTGTTATAAGTAAAGAACGGAAAAATCATACGAGCTCGTATGAGCGACATGGGCGGCGTGAAAATATTTTTGTGTAATGTAAAATGAAAACAAATCTAGACTATTAAAATTTATTGGCATTACATGATATAATTAACATTTTTTCAAAGTTCGCTCCAGTAAAACAGGTTCGTTTATAATTAAGAATATATCTAAGTCTAGAAATGCTTTTTCGACATCACAACTTGTAACAGGAGCGAAACGGAAATGATTATACAAGTCAGTATTTTTAGTTTCAATGTTTCAAAAATATTTGTTATTTCTGAAAATCCTGGATTTCTTTCTAAGATTTTTGGTATGTACACTTTTAATTTTTCACCAATTTCGGTAGGACATGCTTTGAGCTTGTATATGGTTGTCTGAAATAGATTAAAAGAAGTCAAAAGGGGAAGGTTTTGTGTCTCCAACTGTTCAATTACACCTGGAAGGTATCCAAAATTTTCAGAAATAAACTTTAAATCATTTTTAAGTGTCAGTGCACTTATAACTTCTTTACTTCTTGTTACACTCAAAGCATCATCTGTTAAATTGTCAATAACATTTTTAACTAAGCCGTAATTTGTATGGTAATATATAACGGCTGATAACCATGTTCGCCACCTTGTAATAACAGGTTGTGGGGGCAATGGGACATTAGGACACATTTCCTTAAATCTGTTTATTCGCGCCGGTGATTTAAGAAAAACTTTTTTTACCTCACTAACCAAAGTATCAATATCTGGATAGAAGTCACGTATCAGTTCACATACTCTATGCAAGGCATGAGGTAGACATGTAAAGTGAATCAAATTTGGAAAATGTTCTTTTAATTGTCTTCCTGCTTTTAGCATATATGCCGCACTATCCGAAAGCAGCAAAACAACGTTTTCAGTAATATTCGTATCTGAAAAGAGCGACCTGATACTTTCTACTGCAACTTGAGTTATTGTCTCACTATTGGTTTTAGCCAGAAATTTACTGTTGACTACATAATATGAGCTTTCCGCTTCTATAGGATTTAAAGGGCCAACTATAATAATAGCAACGTATCGGCCCTTGATGTCGGTGGTTTCATCGATGCTAAACCCAACTTTTTTCCTTCAATATTGTGAAGTATTTTGTCAATAGTTTTTGAGTATACCTTATCCACATAACTTTTACGAAGAGTAGATTCGTCTGGTACTCTGTGGTGGCAATATTTTTGCAAAAATGTCTTCATAGATAGATTATTTATTTTATGGAGAGAAATGTCAGCTACAACAAAGGCTTCACACAAATCCATGCAAAACTCTGCGTGTATTACATCAGGTTCTCTAGATGCGGATGACCCCGGATGAGATTGCATCTTCTCTAAATGCTTTGGACCTTTGACATGTCGCTCGATGTGATTTCGTTGTATACAAATAAATTCAGAGTTACACACTGTACACCAAACACCTTGTTCCCCTTGAAATAAGATAGTGGAATATGGAAGCAGCCACTCCAACTTAAGTTTTTTACTTGTACTCATTGCGGCTATTGTAAATGGTCACAGATAATGTAAAACAAAATAAGTGATATCTCTATTGTATATCCCAAAATCTAATTAAATTTACAAGCAATAAACTCTATTTCAGAGTAAGAAAGAATAATTGTATGGGAATGTCAATTAGGCTTTTATTATTTATTGACCCTCATGCCAAAATTTGTAGGCAACCTTGTACCTGTGCAAAACACACCTCTTTTTTCCTTTGCTATTGTATATGATCAGCCTTTTGGGCCCACAAGTAGGTACTACATAATTAAGAGATTACCAACAGGTATAGTGACCTAATTTGCAGAGAACTGTGGTTGTGCTGTGTTAAGTGTATTTTCATTTCAAATACCATAATGGCGTACCTTTACTTATACCTAGTTAATGATAGGTATGTTCGAAAATTATTTAATCTACGTGCAAACATTCTAGCCGAGTGAGGGTAACCTCGACAAAGAAATTTTGCGGAGAGGACTGAGGACACATTTGCATATATTCTGTCAACATACAAATGCTGATAATTTATGTACACCTGTTACGGTGGGTGTATTAGAATAACATTCTCAGAACAAAAATTAACTTGTGCCAATATTGTGTAAAACTAAAAAAAAAAATTAAAAATTTTGTCAGTAAAAAGAACTTCACGCAAAACATAGTTGGTATGCCCCGAGGGCATGTAGGGGATAGAACTGTCATATGTATGCAAATAACCGCAAAATACTTTTTCCTACAATGTAACACTAACAACTAACTAAACTAAACGTTTTGAGCTTGTGTTATGAAATTCGGTGGATGAGATAAACACCTAAGGACACTCATTTTAAAAGTATATCGCGTTCTTAAATTTAACCAGTGGCGTCGGTACGAAACTTTCATATAACATTTTTTGTGAAAACTATGCTACGCCACTGACTTATTTTATTTTAACTACCATTTTGTGAATCCTTGCTTTATTTGCAACAAAAAAAGTCTCTTGCGTTTTTTTCATACGGGGAACGGTTTAAAGGTAAATCATTATTTTATTCGGCTATACAAATGTATTAAAAAATTTATTTTAAATTGATCAAAAAAATTATTTTAAATTGATCAAACATTCAGACATTATTAAAATATCAACTAATTTATTTAAATAAATAAGTAACAGTTATAAAATTGCCTTAAATAAATTGTTGGAAATGTCCACCCTCGGCCAAGATGGAGGCATCTAATTTTTCAACACCCTGTATCTCCGTAACGAAGCCGCCAAGGACCATTGTTTATATGAACTTTTCGTCTTAAA